>JAVFBX010189791.1:0-13524 GCA_034783855.1 Mopalia kennerleyi | reverse complement strand
AATTTTGAGCAAATCTTCACGGCCCACTGATGATTTGAGCTTCCTCCATTACATTCCAGGATGTTCTGCCCATGGTGAAATATCTTTTTAGTTTATAAAACATAACAAAGTTAAATACTATTTAATCGTTTACGATTTTAATACTACCCATAAAGTTATCTTGGATTCAATTAGTCCAGCTTAAATAGGTCATGAAATTTCGATGTTTGTTTGTACATGTATGTATTTAATTTAGTTATTTTAAGATAAGGTACCATTTATAATAATATACAGTACAGGCTAGAAATAACTTAACATCAAACGCGCCTGAAGCAAAAACAAAGCTCGCCTTAAACGCAGAACGTCACCCCGCGCTCTAGCGCCTCTCCGACTTGTCTAAATAAAAACAAAATGGCAATGATACCTTTTTGCAAATGCATCTTGACGAAAAGTAGGCGCGCACACTCTTATAGCCTGATGCGCCACATTTCATTTCATACGAGCTGCATATATTTTTGACGCGTCTTCGCAATCCTCATGTACTCTGAATATCGTGCCATGCTAGTTCGTTTGGGGTTTTCGATTGGTTCCCTCCAAAAGGCCAACTCACGGAGACTGCCTTGTTTCAGATATGTTTTTTGATTAGATCCCACCACAAATAAACCATTTATCACATGCTGGCGCGTTCAGAATAAATCGTGACGGAATGAAATTCTGACGCGCTGATTTTGTTGGTGCACACATCTGCTTGCAAAGTAAGCGCGTTTTGTTGTTTTTGTGATTGCGTCTTTTTTTTAAACGAGCCGCAGAGCAGACGCATGTGAGTCGCGCTAACTAGCGTCTATTTATTTTGCTGCGTCAGAAATCGGCATGTTTTAGGTGCAATTTTGACGCGTCCTTACATTCAGTTATTTCTAGTCTGTACTGTATGGTACAGCCTAATGGCATGTGGTGTATGTCGTGCTTCGAAGTTATGCTGTTATGCTGTTATTTGTTGAGCATAGGAGAAATGTTATATTTTCATTATAACAAAGCATGTCATTTTATGGTTCTGTTGTTTAGTTATTTTTTGTCTGAGTAGATCCTCATAATTTTTGCGAAACACCCTCAAGGTCTTCCCAAATGGGTTTTAAATCAGATTTAAAGTGACTCAATTCCAAAGATAATATTGCCAACTAATTTTATAAAAATATCCCGTAATTTTCCAATTCGTAGATTGTTTTTTATTCACTTATAAACTTGCAACTTGGCAAACAAGTTATTCAAGCTATGACGTAAGCAGGGGAAATTCCCTTCGGAACAATCAGAGTCATATGATGCCAAGTCCGTACTGGAGATACAAGATTCATTTCTAAGACTAACTGGAAATGGTTAGGAAATAATCTGGAGTAAAATGTCGGTGATGTTTCCATTAAACTAGTCACATGTTATTTTCACTTAGTGAATCAACGCTATCACTGAGCTCTATGTGCTAATAAATGTTACATGTTTGAATTCTAATTTCTCCATAAGTTCGCCGATTTTTTTAATGAAACAAATAGAAAATTGTGCAGTGGACATTGAATTATTTTTATAAGTTTTATAGGTATCAACCATTTGGGAAGACCGATTATTTTAATATACATTCAATAATTAAAAATATCATATGTAAAAAATAAATAGTTGTTATGTATTTGATGTTATATCACATGTTCTAATCTGTCTTGTGGGTTATTGGGAGCTTAAGGGGAACAGGAAGGAGATTTTGTTGTGATGTATTTGTATTACGCTCTGTGATCGTCCTGTATTTGTCCTGTCTCATCGTTTGTTGCCAATGGCATCAAAGGTGGCTGCATTAACCCATTGTGCTGGCACAGCGTCCTGTGAGTGAAATGACCTTAAGTCTGGTATTTAACCCCAATCAAACAAACAAACATATCTCTATTCATGTTTCAGTGAATGCTCTCATTAGATTTATGTTTAATACTGTTATTATTTTTATCAAGAAAAAATCGGCGAATAAAGACATTTTTGTTGTTGTTGTTTATCAAAAAGGAGCCGCTGGTGTGATGTCTTTACTAGACCCAGAAGGTTTTGCCATCCTAAAAGATCTTACAAAAGACTTCATCCCTAAATTCTACATTCAGATGAAAGGACTTTTCCGGGTGAGTTGCTTGTGAGTTGTTTTGTCAGCCAAAAGTTTTATTCAGAGCTTCTCTACAGTACAGCCTGTGGCAGACACAGAAGCTGTACCCAGAATCTACAGCTACTCATTTGATTGGCTGCATGTAAAGTTGAGGGCACCTAATCAGATGGCGTGTTATGATAAGACTCAGCTAGTGAACAAATGCCGCACTGGGGTCAAAAAGGGAGATAAATATGTTATTCATATAACCTAAATTGCCACCTATGTCCGTGACAACTGAGAGTATAATTCAATGGTGTTGGTCAGTAGTCAAAAAAGGCAGATAAATATGTAACTCGTATAACCTAAATTGCAACCTTTGTCTGTGACAACTGAGAGTATAATTCAATGGTTTTGATCAGTAGTCAAAAAGGGTATAAATATGTACCAGTATGACCAAATCTATTGCCTATACCATTTACTAACAATGCCATGGTATGAATATGCAAATAAATTTAATGGTTAGTTAATGACATAGGTGGCACTGCCAGTAATATCAGTGACAGATTTATCTCCCTTTTTAGGAGTTAGGTGCACAATCAGCTTTTCTCATTCTTTCTCGCATTACTTGTCACATAGGGGCAGTCAGTCACTGTGTTATCTTTAATGTCATGTGATGTTTTGCCTAAAATAAATGATAATAAAGCAAGTAGTGCAGCTTGATGCTTTCTAGCTGCTGGCCAACCCCATTGCCACTAACTAAAGTTGCAGTTTTTGTAGGCGCATGAATGATTCATTGGATGTAACTGTAACAAGGGAAGTTAACTCAAACCTGACAACTTAAATTCACCAGGGGGCGTAGCTGCAGATTCTGGGTATAGTGTCTATATTGTACACTATATTCTATATTCCTCAGATACATAACTTGTACACCTAAATGTTCATAGGATATAGGTACATGAAACAAATAAATTGGGTTGGCTTAAATTGAAATTAAACACAACATTTAGTCCCAATCGTTTAGTCCCCAGAACCACTGACCAGGACATTTCTTTTTATTGTAGGTTGCTATTAGTACAGCATTGACCGGTCATTCAGTGTTGTATGGGAAAATGGCACCATACTTGTCAGAAATTGAACTAGATGAACATATGTACATAAAAGGCCCTGAAGGGTGTACCAGAGAGGCTGTTCAACTCTGTGCTAATATCGGTGAGTATTATATTCAGATGATGAGAGATTTTTTTCTAGGTATGTCAGTATTGATAATGTATTAGATTTGATGTAAATTCGTCTTAAAATTTTTGCTGGATGATAACAAAATTTGCGTGGCTTTTTCTGCGAAAGTATCGCACAACCATGATTAAGTAGTTAATGTGTCGCCCTTCCTATCCTTCTTCGAATTACCACTCCGGGCCGCGGTGATGGGCTTAGTGGTAGCTGTGCACTGTTCATTGGAAGGAGTACGTCTGTCGACCATCAGGTATATGAGCGAGTCACATGATGTGGTTCCAGCAATCATAGGGGGGGGGGGGTTACAAGGTTATCTCCTGGTTTTCCACCGAAATTAGGCAAAGATCAGTGTAGGTGGACAACCCGTCGTCATATAAGTGAAATACCCTTGAGTACGATGTTAAACCCCAATCAAACAAACATAGAATTACCACTCACTGGTTAGAGTCTGTCTGTTGATCATCAGGTACATGTTTATGGATGACGTAGGCAACCGCAAGGGTGGATTTTACGAGGTTTCCTCTCGGTTTTCTATCATTTTAGCAAGGAAATCTGTGAAATGAACAATCTATATAAGTGAGTGTGACTATCATATAAACAAAGAAATCCATGGAAGTGTTAAATGGGAATAAATTAATATTATTCAATTTCAGTTTTGGAGGAATTAACACGACTGTTCAAGAAGGGAGAGCACCCTGTTAGAGGCATATATTTAGGGAAGGATGAGAACAGATTAAGTCAGCATGACATTGAACTGCGCCCAGCTCAGTTTGTCAGCGAATTTATGTCAGCCTGTTTAAAAAATCAGAAGCGATACCTAAAGGTAAGCTTAATAGCATTTATCAATGTTAACTCTAAACCACAATCAATCAGTTAACCCTGCTGGTGTATGCAATCGGCAACTGACATAAACATTGATAAAAACGAGTTCCTAAAAATACATGTAGAAGGCAAATCCCCAAGCTTCTCCCACCAATAAGTAATAATTTTTGTGGTTAAGCCCAGCAGGAGTCAAAAGTGAAGGCAAATTACCAAGCTTCTCACACCATTAAGTCATAATTTTAATGTTTAAGCCCAGTGGAGGCAAGCACAATTTTCTTTCTCTGCATTAAAAATATATATCTGTTTCTCCATCTTAATATGCAGCGTGAAATATGTTGCAAAATTTTACTGTCAACCCCAATGGCAAAGTTGAGCAAAAGTTGCTATTAAATTCACATCATTGTGTATCTGAATGTATCTTAATTTAATCAATATAAATAAATAAAATATAATTTTTAGCATGCATTTTGTCAATTGTCCTCGTGGTTTTATTTTGTGACATTGCTGCATTTCAATTTTATTTTTAAAACTGTATTGCAAGATAAATGTCAAGTTTGTTAAATTTCTAGGTATATGTGTGGAAAGACTGGAGGTACTATGCTGTCATCAAGCGCTTCAAACTGCACTGGGTGTCAGAAAAAAGGTGTGATTCTTTATCTGAGCAGGCCACTCAAATGAGCTTCGTGTTGCCCTGGTGCTCTCAGAAATAATGGACAACATGAAGCGAATCTGTGTGAGGTGTTTTTTGTATTATGTTTTGTAGTCGCCCAGTGCTGTTTCCTTGACTAATTAGGGCCCTCTGGCTAAGGGCAGTTTGTTTGAAGAGTAGCCATGCTGTCTTTATTCAGCACTGGAGGAACATTCACTTTCAAACAGTATCAAAACGGGTCACATTTTATGGTACCGTTGTTCTAGTGTCAATCATTGATGAAATACAATGCCATCATACAAATGAAATACCTATAAGCACAGCGTAAAACATGAATCAATCCCTAATAAGGCTGGCACACTGTCATTTGAAAGAAGTAATCATAAGTACAGTGTAAAAAACCAACCAAAAGAAAGAAACAATATAGTCTCCGGATCCCACTGAATTATTTGAAGAAGTTAAACGAAAGTTATTGAAATTTGTCATTTAAGTTGTAGTGTTTGAGTTTTGTTTGTGGTCTTTTCTATGACAAAGGTTATTCAATATTTCTCTAAGTTTCTTTAATGATATTATTGCCTGTTTAAGGTTATTGTTGCTTTACTTTTTTTTAATTATCTTTCTGATTAGATTTGCTTCTTTATGCAATTGGGCAGTTGGTAGGAGCTTCCTGTTGCCCTGGTGCTCTTGGAGCTGAGGGGCAACAGGAAGCAGAGCTGTTTTGTAATGTTTTAGTATTTTATCCTCGGAGTGTTTATTGTCAGTGGTGTTGAGAGTGGTTTCTTTCACCTATTGGACTGGCACTGCTGTCTTGCGAGTTGAATAACCTTTAGCATGACATTAAACCCTAGTCAGACAAACATTTTGGTTTTTTTTTTGCGTTTTAGATTGACTCTCTGATCAGATTTGCTTCATTATGTTAAATACTCCTCTTGTTTCTGGAACATTTGGGTTCAATCCTAACACACAATTAACCCTGTACATTTCTCATTAATGTTCAGCTCCCAGCTACTTCATCCACCAGATCCCGCAGAATTCTACAAGTCTGTCTTCTTTGAAAAGGAAAGGGTAAGTAATGAGTTTGCCAAAGCAGAGGGTTGGAAGGGTGCTTCCTGTTGCCCTGGTGCTCTTAGAGCTAAAGGTCAACATGAAAACAATCTGCTTGTGATGATGTTGTATTGTATTCTGTTTTTTGTCCTGTCTATGTTGGTTGCTAGTGGTATGGAGGGTGGTTTCCTTATCCAATACAGGGCTTTACAGTTATGACGTTACGACATCAGAGTGATGTCCCTTTGGAACTGACATTGCTGCTTTAAGGCACTACAGGGCAGCCTGCCTATACTTTAACATTGTGGGTTGTTGGTTTTTATGATAATGTGGCTTTAACAATTTTACCTTTTCAAAAAATAATATTTTAAGCTTTGGGCAAAGGAAATTCATATGTTCCTATTAATGTTTACCTGTTAATTTGCAATATTCCCTATACCACCCATGTTAAAAATCGTGGATTAGCCCTCAGTTAACGTAAACCGATAATGTTATTTAGCAAAGGGATGTCAATCTGTTGTCGTAACGTCATAACTGAAAATCCTTGTATTGGGCTGGCATGCCGTCATATACATGTAGGTGAAATTACCTTAAGTACAGCATTTAACCCTAATTAAAGAAACGAACTTACCAAACTCGGGCCATGGAACTATTTCTTTATAGTTGAAAGAATTTGTAGAAACTGATGATTCAAAGTATTTTGATTACTTTGGGATGAACTACCTTTAACCTGTATATTTTACTAGGTCCAATTATTCCTGTTTTAAATAAGAAAATCACTAACTTTTGAACCTTTGATTTCGCAATTAAATTGTTAATCCATGGCTTGCCATTATTTACTTGATATCTGCAATGGTTCTAATTGTTATATAGCTTTTATATAAGTCATAAATTATAATAAAACTTAAGTACATTATGTTTGAGTTACATAAAATTTCTATAAATCATAAGCTACATTATTTTTGTATCAGTTACATAACCTTCATACAGCTAACAGAATGTTTGTATAAATAATATTACCTTTTAAAGGATATCATTTTATGTATTAAATTTCATACACTTCACTCAACATTTATAGAAGCTACACCTTTTAGCATGGTATTAAAAACCAATCAATTTGATTGGCCAGTGGCTATAAAGGGTGATAAATCTGTTTCTCACTGACAGGCCCCCTATGTCATTGGCAAACAATACAATTTTACTAAATATCCATATGATGCTCTTGTTACATGTAGTTAATGGATAGGTGGTGCTGCTTGTACTATTCTTAACAGATTTATCTCCCTTTTAGCTACTGGCCAGCCCCATTAACCAATCAGCACATTTCTATTATTTGTATTCCTTCCCATGCTACAGGCAGTATTCTACTGTCAGAATGATCAGTTGTTAGAGGGTGACCCAGAGAGCCCTGCAAACATTTCCAACATCAACCGAGCGATAGAAGAGTCAATATTAAAATCGGTCAAAGAGGAACATGATTTCTACAACATCAACAAACTGTTGTGGGTCCAGGCTCTCCTACATCAGGTCAGATTTATTTATTTTGCACTGGAGGAAGATTAACTTTACAACATTTTCCCAAGATGCCTAAAGCAGGCAGTTGGAGGGAGCTTATGTTGCTCTGGTGCTTTTCAAGCTAAGGGGCCACATGAAGCAGATCCATGGGGATGTCTGTCTTGCCACTTGCGATTGTCCTGTATTGTTTTAGTTTGGCTAATAATGTTGTGGTGGGTAGTTTCCATAGCCCATTGGCCTGGTATGCCGTCATACAAGCGAAATAACCTACAGTATGTAGATTTGTTTTAGTTTATTAGGTTTTTCTTCTCAATACACCTTGTAATACTTGCCTTCCCCGCTTAATTGAACTCTGGCTAAGGGCAGTTTGTTTGAAGAATAACAATACTGTCTGCACTTAGCACTGGAGGAAATTAACTTTCCACCATTATGGAAACGACTCACATGTGGGTTGTGCTAGTGTCAATTATTGTTAGGATACACCGCCGTCATTTAAACTTTCACAGGAGCTCAACAGAATATAAAACACACAGTTTATTCAATGGCTGAGAAAACTTTAAGAACTAAAAGAAATCCTAAAGTTTCACCTGTGTCAAACGCTATTTGACTAAGTTTATGTTGTTGTTGTTGTATTGATGATAGGACTCTGACGTGTATGTAGAAGCCTGGCGAATGTGTCACAGTTTGTCAGCGCAAGTTGAATATGTGAACTCCCTGAATACAACTCTCCAAGATCTGGTGGCTCTCACTTTGGAATGGCAAACTAAAGAACAAAACACAGACAAGGAGATTACTAGCAAGAAAAACCATGTTGAGGAGAATGCACAAAATAATGTGGTAATATATACTGAACTTTGATTTTGGTAATTCATAGTTTCCATAAAAATACTGCCAGTTTAAAATTACACCAAAGACCAATTTCTTTATTTCCTAAAAGAAAAAAATGTCTAATTTTTTGACAATTGCAGTTTTAGAAGAGGCCAGGAACATATTGGTTGCTATTCATAATTGGTAACACAGTATTGGCTGATCTCCATGACATCCTGCCATTGACCAAGTCAAATGTTTAAAAGATTCTCATTGGTTCACCGGTGGTTGATTCAAGCTTCTCGTTGCCCTGGCGCTCTCAGTGTCAATAAGGACGACAAAGCTGTCCGATCTGTTTGTGGAGTCTTTAACACTTTGTGGAGTGTTAAATTGGATATGTAAATTATCAAATATATTAATTAACAATAAATTTCCGAATGACATATTGAAGTTTTCACAAAAGTTATATATACGGTTGATTAAAAGAGTAGCATTCACAAAGATTTGAGGCATTCTTAAAGGTTAATGGGAAATTATTCCAGTGACCACCTCCCGTTTGAGAGAAACTATATTTCATGTATGTTGAATTAAAAGAAGGAAGATGGATATCAGAAGCAGTTGAACGTAATAGTAAAAGTAATAGTTTTTTTGTTTGTGGCCAGTGATTTTGAGGGTACATGTTGTTTCCTTTATCCATCAGACTGGCATGTGGCATGAGTGAAATAACCTGAAGTACATGTACAGCTGAATCTATATCAACAAGAGGATTTTGTGTTCCACCATCAAGTCTTTTGATTGCCTTCTTGCTAATGGCAGTATAATGTAGTTGTATTTGTGCTGTTAGCTATGAAGTATGTAACATTTTTTTCCAACAGAGCATTTGTATATAACATTTCACATTATGGTTGTGTTGTTGTTAACTCTTTAGAAATACATCATGTAAGTGAAATACCCTTAAGTATTGCTTTAAACATCAATCAATCAATCTTTCTTTGGCTATGCTAACACGATCCAGAGATACTTCATCACTATCTGGTGAAATCATTCAGTGGGGATCACTAGTGGAAAAAAAGGGAGATAACTATGTAGGCCTAACCCATATAACAGGAAGTGCAATCCATCTCTTTGACTAACAAAAGCAAGGTATGAATATTCAATAGAATGCTATTGATAATCAATGACATAGATGGCTCTACCTGTTATATGGGTGGCAGAGTTATCTACCTTTTTAGCCACGGGTGATACCCATTGTCAAGTTACTGACTCCAACAACCATGCCTGGAAAATCATGCGACCATGCGACCGTGGGTCACGTGAAATCCTACGTCTGATGAGAAATTTAAAAAAAAAAAAAAAAATTATAATATTATTATTTTGTATAAAACCCCCTTCAATATTGATGTCAAACCGAAAACAGGTGAAATTATCGCATAAAATTAATCCTATAGTACATGCTTTTAAGATTATTTTTTTTCGAACCATAATCGCCGTATGTAAAATCTGGTGAGAAATTTTTAAATTGAAAATCGATAAATTTTACATTTTTTCCAGGGGTGCCAACAACTATAACACTTACACCCCGGCCTAATAAAATAAGTGAACTTCATCACCACATAAAGAACTCTGTAAAGTATAAAGTGACCTGTTTCAGGGGCCAGTGAAGGTTTCTGTGCTGAATGAAATGATGTCGGAGTTCCTGGAGAAAATGGGAGAAACAGTGAAGTCTCAGATAGCCATGACTTCTAAAGGCCTTCTGGATACAATCATGTTCAAGCTTAAAACCGCCATAACTACTGAGCAATCAACAGGGAGAGTTACTATAGAGCTCAATGAAAAGGTGAGAAATTTACCATCATACATGTACATGTTGCCTTCACAGACCTGCCCACTCCATTCTGGAGTATTTTGTACACATATTTATTGTTAAATACACCAATAGGCCATCAAAATACACACAAAAATTTAAATCCTGTGCTATACTTAATCACAAGAAATACGCCTAATGGTAAGAAAGTTCTCCTACATGGAATGTTTTTACACATAAATTTCTTCTAGGGTAGGCAGGTGTGCCTTCAGATCTGTAATTATGGTAGTTGGAGGGAGCTGCCTGTTGCCTTGGTGCTCTCAAGAGGTAAAGGGCAACATGAAGCTGATCTGTTTGTGATGTCACTGTATTATGTCCTGTAATTGTGCTGTATTTGTCCCATCTTGTTGTTGTGTGTTGCCATTAGCACTGAGGGTGGTTTCTTTCACCCATTGTGCTGACATGCTGTCCTGTAAGTGTAATAACCTTAAGTATAGCATTAAACCTCAGTACAGCAAATAAAAATGTATGTAGTATTGGCTAATTATATATCTCATATTAGTATTGAATTATTGTTTTTTATCCTGGTAGATTTTCTCTAGAATTAAAATTCCAATCTTCAATGGCTCATACTGTTTATATTCAAAGGGGTAATGGAATAAGCTAGAAAATATTTATTGTTTGTGAATTTCATTTAGAAATGTATGCTATTCCTCATCACTTGTAGGAATTGTCTGCAACTGACACATTGTGGAATATATTATTGTGTCTTTAGAAAGTGAAAATGAAAAGCGTTTTTGTTATTTTGGGATAACTGAGGGTCGTGGGTTCAATTCACGGACGCGTTTCATCCTGCATAATTTTCTGAACTAGAAACTGTTCAAACTAAGAAAGTGTTATCCCAAAATAACAAAAAAACTTTGTTGGCAAAACCAAAAATCTCCAGAGTTCCATTAGGTTAAAACTTCTATGCCCAATAACTGAACATTTCTCAGTTCCTAGTAATTTGGTCATGATGGATAATTTTGAAATCCCATTTCCAGTGTGATAAATCTTTAAAAAATGTATATAATGCAACCTTATCACTTATAAGTAGCTCAATAGAGTATAAAACTTATCAAACCTTTCATTTTATTAGAAAAGTTGAGTATTCTACCTGCCTTTCTTTAACCTGTATAAAAATGTTTTTTCTTTTTATTTCAGACAATTGCAGTTTTAGAAGAAGTCAGGAACATGCTGGTTGCTATTGGTAACACAGTATCAGCTGATCTCCATGACCTGCTGCCATTGGCCAAGTCAAATGTTAACAAGATTCTCATTGGTCCAGGTGCTAGACAGAAGAGAGTGTTGTCTGCTCATCTCAGCCAACCAAATGCTTTATTACAACCTCCTGCTGCTGGGAAACGTTAGCCAAAGTCAATATCAACATCACCTGCCTTTCACAGTAGTGTCATGTGATTCAACATTAAAAATCTGATTGGTTATGAGATACACGACACTGTCCATTTTAAGATTAAGAGATTTAACTCCCTTTTTTTCCTACTGGCCAACCCCTTTGCCAAGTAAATTCTGATTGGCTGTGCTAGGAACTTGCTGTCCTTGACCAAAGGGCCTAATTATACTTGCATTAAGGATTGTGCTATAACGGTTTAACACTTGTGTTAACTCTTGATTTCACACACAATAAGTCAGAATTATATATTTTTTTGTTTGCCATTAACCTTGCCAATACTTTTATATTTTTGATATTTTTATTATTTGCCAAATAGTTTCTTTATCACTTTGCAATATATTAATTTGTAATAATGCGTACATTTTTAACAATGTATGAATTGTTTTAGACGTGGGTTGAATTAAATAAAAACACAAACTCCTGAGCTCCTCCATTACGTAAATGATTACGTGGAGTAGCTCAAAAGCTTGTGTTTTTATTAAATGTATAAATTATTAATAATCATGTGACTTGATTAATATATCCTGTTTTCTGACCACACATTGGCTTAAATTGACCATGTGATTTGTCTGACATCGAGTAAATGGTCTCATCCTAAACCAATGATCAAGGGCTATTCTGCAAACTGACGCAGACCTTTAATAACCAATCAACGGAGGCTATTTCCTTTCTCTGCTTTGAGTTCACTCAACAGAGTCAAGCATGTCGTCTGTTTCGGTATAATAAATATATGTTAATGTGTACAGTTGAAAGGCTACTTCCTGTTGACCTGGGCTGGTGGTTGGAGGGAGCTTCTGCCTTCATGTTGCCTGGTGCTCTCAGACCTAAAGGGGGGAACAAGAAGCCGATCTGTTTGTGGTGTCTGTATTGCGTCCTATTGTTATCCTGTATTTGTCTCATCCCGTCTTGTCTTTGTTTGTTGCCAGTGGTGTCCTTCACCCATTGGGCTGGCACGTCGTCATATACATGTAAGTGAAATACCCTTGAGTACTACGTTAAACCCAAAATAAACAAACAAGTCATGTTGCCCTGGTGCTTTCAGAGCTACGAGGCACCAGGAAGCCTATCTCTTTGTGATGTTTTCATATTGCTGCGAGTGTATTCTAGGGTTCGTTTCTTCATCCATTGTGCTGGCTCGCTGAACTATGAGTGAAATAGCATCAAGTACATGTTTAACCCAAATCAAACAATCAAGCTGCTTTCGGAACAACTGCAGTCTATATGATTTCTTTATGTCTGTTATCGATGTTGTATTGTTATTGTTATGAACTTGATAACTAAACTGTTATAGAGCTTTGGACCCACTAGCCAAATATACATCCGCCAGCTTCGGTCTCCAGTCTCAATCAATATGATGCCCGCGGCTGTGGCTAAGGGGTTAGCGAGTGCGATTTCTAAAGCTTACTTCGATGTACCGTTCACGGGATCGAGTCCGTCTGTCGAAATTCAGGTATATGAGTGAGTCACAAGATGTGGCTCCGGCAATCGCGGGGGGTGGTTTTTACAAGGTTTCCTCCTGGTTTTCACCATAATAGGGCAAGGAGCAGTGTGAAGTGGACAATTCGTCGTCATAAAAGTGAAATACCCTTGAGTACGACGTTAAACCCCACACAATCAATGTGACTACTGAGATTATAGTATGTAAAAGGCTATAACAGGCAGTATCTTCCTCTTACCATGGTGCTAAGGGTCACCATGATGCCATCCCTTTCTGATGTATTTGTGATTAATTGTCGCCTGTAATATAACGGGTGGTTTCGTTCACTCATTTGACTGGCACAGTATATTAGGAGTGAAACAACGTTACTTTCCGAATTGTTTTACTCCAATCAAACAAACAATAAAAAGCTATAACTTGTAGTTTATTGTACAAAACTTAATACAATATGTTACCAAATGTGTAATTCAGAATATATTATATTTTATATACCACATGGTACATTAATCTAATTAAAATCAGATCTCAAAAATGCTCCCCGGGTTTTGTTTGTCGCTATATTGAGATCTAATCCAATCACGTACTCTACTAATGTTCAATAGGTCAAGCTAACTGGGGTTCACGAAAGGTCACAGTTTCAGTTGTCCAATAAAAACACAGATAACACGGGGCCGTG
>JAVFBX010189780.1:0-13526 GCA_034783855.1 Mopalia kennerleyi | reverse complement strand
TTTCTCGCCTTTTACGATCGACCGAGGAAGCCGAGGGAGTATTCTGTAGGACTGGCCAACCCGCTCCCCCACGGGGCCCTGTCCTACGGAGAGCCTCTCAGTATAACAGTGGTATTTACGTAGCTCAGATGTCTTGTAAGCAGTAACGTGTTAATGAAGGGAGCTGGCCAGCTAGTGTATTGTTATTTTGTACGTCAGCCCGGCAGGAATTTTTAAAGAAATATGACAGTCTTGATGTTAAATAGTTCAATAATTGTACTACTTATTTCCGACAATATTTTCCAACCTTTGCCATTTGTTCCATTGTCATATTTTCATTATGAAACACATGGATAGTTGGGTTACACTTCCAATAAACAGGCAAGTTTTCGAAAAATGTTTTTCTAGCAATCTGAATGTTTGAAATGTACGAACTTAGTTTGAAGTTATCTAAATAACTTGTATTGTGTACGAGCTTTTAAAATCGGTTGTTTAGTTGTTTGAGAAACTCTGTTGTTTTTGTGAATAATGTCAAAAGTTAATTATCTATATAGTATATTGTTGGTTAAAATGGCTAACCTTCGATGTTTATTGACAGTATCTTGCAGATGAAGTAGTTGTCTAAATTCCCAAGTTTCGCCAGTTGGCATATAGCTCTTATCTGTCGAATGCTGTCAGATGCTATTTGAGTAACGTTATATTTTAGGCTAATACATAAATATATATATATATATTTGTGTCCATGTTCCACGGTCCAAATCCTCAAAGCCAAGGCCTTACACATTCACCAATGGGTTGGCTCTGTTGGCTGTAACACGCGTTCGTGGGACGATTCTAATCAGACAAAGACTATGTGTGTGGCGTTTTTTGTTTTCCACTGTCATTCTGGCTGTAGTTTCAAATCTGTTAAACCATCAGACATTTCATTTCTCAACAAACTCTAGTCGACTTAAGACTCAAGATGGTCTCTGCTTTCTTTAGTACTTTGTGCACATAGAGTCCCTATGTCACTGTACAATATAACAATTGAACAGCCCAAAGAGCTGTACTCATGTTTGAGTAATATGTCTGTCATTAGGAACGATCCTTCCAAATAAATTCTTATTATGCACGCATCCATGCCATTTCCTTTGCAGCAATATTCAACAAAGCGGAGGCCGTATTATAGAATTGTATCGATAAGTCACAATGATTTATTAAAACAAGGCGTTAATGTAATTGTACAATTTCTGGATAACCTCTTCTTCTTTTGTGATAAAACACAACGTTTCGATACATATCCCTGTGATAGGTGAAAGCTATATACCAATACAAAGTAGTTAAGTAAACAAGGTCAAATGTTCTAGTGCACAGTGTGGACCATAACTATAAATAAGATTACTAACAGGCATAAAGTGGACAAAAATCTTTTGCACGCGAAATTTCCTTAAAATTTTGAAATTTCGGAAAGACTGTTGAAGTATGTCCATGTTTGGTCATACTTCAAACTGACATGCTTTCAATGATTGTCAATGATTGTTTCCCAAAGCACATATCTCCCTTTTGGAATTTGGTTAGTTTCTTCCTTGACTATCAGGAAGTTGACAATTGCCTTCGCTTCAAACAATAGGCTGGTAATTTGTAAAGCTCACTGTCGCTAATTCTTATGAATTTCATTCACTGCCCAAGATAAACCGACGAGCCACTATGTGCATGTATCATCATTTTGTAAATGATACACGGTGACACATTGGTTCAGGAACTTGTGCTTTTTATAAAATACCATAAAGTATGAATACCGTTTGAATCCGATTGAACATAACGAACGAAATGTGTTGTTGATAAGGATCGATCCGAAAATCATCTTTTTATATGATCAGCCCATAAAATCTTCCTCAGACAAGCAGCCTGAAGGAAGATGCGTTTAGGGATTCTCTTATTTCAATACCAAAGTCAATAAATGGGGGAAATAATGTTGGATAGGATATATAAAAGCACATTACTAAAGTCTACAGAACAGAAAGATTTTATAAAAAAATATTCAACTGGGACTTTTTTTTCTCGACAAGAAAGGCAGATACATCTTAAATAATCAAGCTAAATGTAGGACATTTCCTTTACGTGAAAAGTGTTACTTAACAACCAGATTATTATCTAGCTTCTTCGCTGCAAAAACATGTGAAAGTTGATAAACGTTCGAAATTTGTTAGTTTAAGAAACCTGCATATCTAAACGCTTTGAATGTTTGCAATGTCCCCATCATTCTATTAACATTGATATTGAGTTTACACACACTTAACAATAAAATCATTAAGAAACAGCATTGTACAAGTTTGCATAATGTCAACTTTACCAATCAGTTAGCAATAATCATATTTACCCAAATATTTGACATAATTGCCTGCAAATGTCCATTGGTGTTGATCTGTGATATTGAGGGACAATAGTTCGATTACTAGACATAGGGGGAAAATCGCTTTAACAGATTTTGAACAACAGCTAGAAGGACAGTGGAAAACAAAACGCCGCATAGTCTTTGTCTGATAAGAATCGTCCCACGAACGCCTGGTTAAGCCAAGAGCCAATCCATTGGTAAATGTTTAACTAATTTGATTTAAGGCATTGGAGCCTGGAACATGGACACAAATATATATATATATATATATTTATTTATTGGCGTAAAATATAACGTTACGCAAATAGCATCTAACGGCATTCGACAGATAAGAGCTATATACCAACCGGCCAAACTTGGGAATGTAGAAAGCTACTTCTGCAATATACTGTCAATAAAAATTGAAGATTAGTCATTTTAACCAACAGTATAATATATAGATAATTAACTTTTGACCGTATCAACAAAACAACAGAGGTTCTCAAACCACTAAACAACCGGTTTCAAATCCTCGTACACAATAAAGTTTTTTAGATAACTTCAAACTACTATGGGTTTGTACATTTCAAACACTCGGATTGCCAGAAAAACACTTTTAGAAAACTAGCATGTTTATTAGAAGTGTAACCCAACTATCCATGTGTTTAAAAAAGCATCAAACAAACTTGAAACGCATGTGATTTTCTCAGAACCGGACTCTTTCCATTTTGCTTTGACAATATGCAAATCGGTTATTTCATGAACGAATTTTTCAGCAGTATCCATGTAGTTTTAACACATTTTAAACGGCAATAATCCTAAAAGTCCTTTTAAAAATTTATCGTTGACTTATAAGTCTTTAAAGTGTATTAAGATTGCATTTCCCCTTCGGATAAGAGATAACAGCCATTGAGTGTGATATTAAACCTTACCTAAATGTTAATTTACTACATGTATGTTACTTTATGGCCGTATGTGTGGCACTTGTAAATAAATTAGGTTATTGAAGATATAAGTAAGAAGGCAAACATTCCCTATCATATATACACCGTCTGTTCTAATAGTTTTCATTCTTGATAATGGTTTTAAAATAAACTGAAACACTGAACCACCATACATCCACGTGTATCTCTTATTATAGTAGTTAGTTAACATTATGTTGTAAATTGTATGACAAGCATTAAGTACAGACTTAACAGTTAAACTGTAGGATTGTCATTACTAATTTTGAACTCAAACAGTAATGTTGTATTTTACTAATCTAAGAGCCTAGAAATCTGTATTCCCTGAAGATGAGCTTATACAAGAGACATTTCACACGGACAAAATATCTAAGCTGTTCGGAAAATGATAGACGAGGCCATTGACATATTTTGATGAAAAGAATAAATATAAATTGGTTTATTATCGAGAATTTCCTCTCTCAGATGAATACAAATTGTGACAAATCATCTTGTCAATGCACTAATTTGTCATCCTTGGGTTCGAATTGTACGCATCGCGCGTTGGAATCACCTCACTTCCGGTACACCAATTAGATGCTCCGGAGTATCCCTCATGGATTAACACTTCCAAAGGAGCTGATTGGCTGATGTTTTCCAGAGAACTGACATTTGACTTGCCTTGCTGCAATTAGTGTCAGACAAGACTGGCTCTTTCCGTATCCATCTGCATGTCTCGGGGGGAAACTGCGTTAATTGCTTCCGTTATAGGCAGACTATTATAACGACCGAATTGCTCTGTACAGACAACAGGAATTCTAAAAAAACTAATTTGCTGGCAGCTTTATGGTTTTTTTTTCTCGATACCTAAACTGTGTCAGCCCGTTGACAGTGGCGTCGAGATATCTATTAAATTGTCGATCAAATTGGCCAAACTAATCGAATACCATGGCATATTTACAATATGCTTTTTTAGTCGAGCATCCCACACTCCAAAGATTATTTCATTACCATCTCTATTACCATCACTCTCACGATTTTATTACTCTCCGACATATGTGGATATTACTCATTCTGTTTGTTTTATATTATCATATATGTACATGTAAGTAATAATATTGTGGATTGTTAATAACCTTTGTTTTAACAGAATATAATTTGAACAATCTTTTATCAAATATGAGTTCTTTCAGCAGCCTGTGTTTTAAGAGTGTATATGGTGTCAATGTGTTGAAGTGTCTTTGATTACGTGTCTGGTTATGTCATCCTCGCACTATAGCCGATAACTCGCTTGTGTAATATATTTCCACGAGTTGAACTAGTGGGTAATAGCCATTCCCTGATAATATTTATAAGTAGAACATAGTCTCTATATCATAGATTTGATGTCGATATCAAACATTTTTGTGTGTTTTTGTTACTTATCGCCTATAGTTTGTCTTGTCTGGCCAGTATACATGTTCTGAGTGTGTGTGTGTGTGTACATTTGTTTGTACGTTGTTGAACTGTATAATTGTGTACGTTTTGCTCTTAATCATGTACTCAGTAATGTATTACGCAGGATATAATGCAATCCTAATTATTATACCGTAGATAGCACTACTAGGCATTCTGCCAATGAACACGATAATGGGACAAACCTAACCTATCCAACTTTCACATGCGCTGTTTAATTGATATCCGCGGGCAGTAGGAGGGAGCTTCATGTTGCGCAGGTGCTCTCAAAGCTAAGGGTAATACGAACCCGATACACGTGTGATGTGTTTTTACTGCGTCCTGTGATTGTTCGATATTGTCTGTTTGTTTCTCCCTAACGCTGGTTGTTGTAGAGAACTTCATATCTCAAAGGGGCGTAGGAAGCCGATATGTTTGCAATGTTTTTATACGTGCCTTGTAGTGTTTCCGTTTTTTCTTTGTTTGTTGCTATTGGTGTCTAGTTTGGTTTCCTTCACCCATTGGGTTGGCACGTCGTCATGTGAGTGAAATACCCGCATGTATGATGTTAAACCCCAATCAAACAAAACTGTACATCGCGAGATACGGTTAAGTTGGTCTTGGTAAATTAACTGCAGGTGATATAAATCGGCTGCCGCAGCTCATGCTTACACATGCAATAGTAACTCTATTTTTATCTCTGTAAACGCCATAATATTTCATATAGTATTAACTTAGCTATAGAAATAAAGATATCACTCCAATATATCGTTTTGTGGTGAAAGAACCATAGACGATTTCTGCGTTTATATATTTCTATACAAAATCGTATGTTTTATACTGACATAGCACCGGCTCTGACCCAGACGTGTTAACTACCAACCTGTTGGACTAAATTAGTGAAACACAGTTTGACGTAGAACTTACAAAACCCACGAATGTATCCCAGAGAAGGTGCCATGAACTTTGCACTTGTCCCGATGGATTTGTGGAACAAATGTGACAAACATTGGACGAGTCCTGATGGACATAACAAGACAATCAATCGGGGAGCAGGTGCTCTAAGGTAGGAGCTAGTCCAAAAGACGAGCCCCAGTGGATCTAACATTTAAAACCGATCGTGGGACAGGTGTGAATTATTGAGATAGGAGGTCCCTACTCGAGGAAAATATTTCGAGTAAACTATTATGAAAGTGTCAGAAACATTGATAATTGTTGTCATTTAAATATGCCTAAGTTTTGTGCTGGATCAGGGGACCAATTAATCACGAACAACAGACTGTCACGAGGTCCAACCAAAAATACAAATGCATACACGTCTCGAACCTAGATACAACTGCCACTAACATAACACAGCCCACTGACTACATTAGAAAACACGAAACTCACGATTGACTCCACGCTTCCAGTTATTGGTGGAAACATCAACAGCATTCAGAAGACAGTCATCAATTATTCTGCGCTGTCTTGTTGCTGACCTAGGAGCATTTCAAACCACTTTATTGGAGGATAAACTTTGTTTAACTTTTTATAGCAGTGTTGGCATATAAACGGTGATTTGGTGTCTGTAGCGGTAGGTACATATCCAATAATTTCACTGAGTTGGTTGAATACCCTAAAAAATCCGAACAAATTAGTCGTCACCGTTTTTCGACAATACGCTCTGCAATTTTCGTTATTGACAGCCACCGCTATTTTCACCAGCGGAGTCTTTTAAGAAGACAACATCTGGTTGGATGCGTAGCCGTTCCCACGCATCCCATTATACATGAATTATCCGCCGAGGGTTGTAATGCAGAGCAGCTTGGCTTGGCTAGGGAAGATGGCTTCTGTCCTGTACGTAATGTTATTTCAGTCGTATGTCGGCACGTCATAGCTAATTGGGCGAGGAAAATCATCTCCTACGCCACTTGTAACAAAGCAAAGATGTCACCAAACAATCGCTGAAAACAGCCCATACAGGATAGCTTCCGCGATTGATCGTACAAGTCGATAAAGAGGCAGCCTGTTGACCGTAGGGTGTATCCCGTGCCAGAGGAGTATGAGATCTCGATGACCGAGGGGTAATTTAGCTGGCAAAAGGGTTCAACATTCTCCTAGACGGGTGGTCAGATTGGCCCGACCTGATCAATCTGCTTGTTGCTGTAATGATCTAAAATCAATTAATGATGTGTTTCTCTTTTTTATGTCTACTGCAAAGGGTGCCGTCTGTTTTAAATTTACCTTTATTTACAGAGCCTTGGATAATAGAGTTGAACTATTTGTTCGTGCCACAACGTAGCTGAAATACCGCTGGATATCCCGTTAAACACCAATCAATCAATCAATCCAAGTATAGGCATTTTAGCCAAACATGTATTTTTTCACCTGGTTCGACCACATACTTAACTTTGGACTTCATTTACAAACAAACATAGATGTATGGAATGGGAATATGGAATAAAAATATATCTTCTTGTTTTGACCGTTAAAGTATTTTGTCAAGAAGCATTTGAGAATTTGTACAAAAAAGAGATATTTGAAAATATTTTTAAAAAATTGATAAAGACTGGGTGTAGATTGGTAAAATTGAACATAGTATAAAAGATGTTGGATATTAATTAGAATTTTCTCTTTCGGCTAGAAGACTTGATAGAAAGATCAATACTGTTCCATAAAATAGATCCTGAATATCTAAAACTTCGTTTATAAAAATCAGATTTTGCCCTTGGAATGTAAAATAGATTTTTTCTGTTTGCCTTGTTTCTCGTTTTTGAACCGAATTTAGTTTCTGGAATTTATCTAAGTATTCGGGAACAAGATTATTCACTACTTGAAAGACAAGGCACGCTCGTTTAAAAGATATTATGTCTGAGTTTGGGATCCAGTTTAAACTTTTAAATAAATCTGCAGATGGGTAAGGAAAATCCCAATTTCTTAAAATTATTCTTACCGTTTTTGTTTGTAGTATTGATAATTTATTTAATATGGCTTTGCAACTAGTATTCCCCGACACTGTAGAACGATATACGAACTGAGGAAACACTATTGCATTAAATAGTTTAAGTGATATTTTATTGGTCATACAATAACGCAGTCTTTGTAACACACCAAGTTTGCTCACATTTTTTAGACAAGTGTGGTTGAGCATAAGTAAGGTGCATAAGTAAGGTGATAGTTCTTTTTATTGCAATTGTTATTGCAGCTGTAATATTTATGTTTATACACTGTCATATTTCTGTTATATCAAAAGCTTATTAAGGTGCTAGTATCTGCACTGAAACGTTGCTCGATAAAAAATATAAAAGATGACATTATAAAATCGTTTTATATTAGGAAATTGTTAAGGCTTATGCTATTTTGGCAAACACTACACCACTTATTTATTAAATAAATTAAGGTATATATATATATAGATATATATGACAACTTCTGTTCATTAACGGCGCAGTGAATACATATGTCTTGTGTGTTATTAGATATGACCAGCTTATAAATGCCACCATAAGTAGTCACTTATATATTTGTTTCCAGATATGGTCTGGCATTATAGGGTTTTGTTTAATATCCTGCTGTTGAGTTTCGAGAGCACGATGACTAAACGGGTAAATCAGATATATTAGTAATCTGATGCAATCTTCAAAGAAAGGGTGGAACATTGCCAAAGTCATTGTCATAAAAATATCCTTCGCCCTTTGCTGGTGGCTCCATTTACCGAAAAGTCTCGGTGTGCCAACAGGGAGAGTTGTTTAGTTAGACTGGATAATAAAGGATCGTTATTGAGCGAATCAATTTTATGGAAGGCAAATCGTATGAATACTCTTAGAAGGACATAGCCCGATTGATAGTCATTAGAGAGTGAATTGGACAACACTCGATTTCATCTGGTCAAACTGCAACACAAACCAGAGAGTTCGAGTTTATGGTAAATGGATTACCATGGATTGAGAGTAGGGGCTGACTTGTGTATTACCAGTAATGGAATCAACTGGCTGAGAATTTCTCCATACATCGGCTTGAGGACGACCGCTAGTGAGTAGAGATTTCATGGACTGTCATAAGATTTGGGGTGATAAGAGTTGTTTAGCAAACTTATTACAAATGTGTGCTTTGAAATATGTGTCAGTAGTAAATATTAGTTGATTACGTTATGGTCGATATAGCCATTGATTCAATTCTCAGAAGGGTTCACTTAAGCTTTGCTCAATAGACACAGGAGTTATTACCTATTGCTTGGCTTCATTATCAGCTATGGTCGATTTGACCATTTATGCAATTCTCTGAAAGTTCCACTTCAGGTTTGAAGACTTTACAAATGGAAACGATGCTCAATGGCCCACCCGCTCCCCCGAATGTCAATGTTTTTTTATTGCATATCGCAGAGACAGTTTCCAATATTCTGAAGTTTAGTCGGCTGTTGTGTAGCTGATATCTCTAAAAAAGCTGATCAATGCTATTCGAGTAGTACTTTCTTTTCTGAATAATAAATATGTCTGTACAATTGTGTCCATGTCTCACCATATGATTCCTTAAATCAAAGTACTTTAAACATTTACCAGTGGGTTTGTCCTCAAATCTGTTTATAATGGCGAGTATCCTCATTATCGATGAACAATCAGTCAGTTCATGTATCAGTTTGTATTTTTATCGACTTTTATAACTCACACAGCACTATAATAATGAGAAGTCTATCAAAAGATACATTCCTGATAAAAAAATCCAAGATGGCGTCTACTTGCGCATTTCCATATACAGAAAATATTCTTGAATGTTGTCGGCCATGTTTACAAGTGGATAACTAAGAAATGTGACAAATATGGGTTTGGCGATAATGTTGCATTTAAACTTACATCAGAAAAAATTACATCAATAAAAATATACATTAAAATCTTCTTTTGTAATGTCTGCTAGGCTTTGTTCATTAAAAAAAGGAATTTTGACACAAAACGCTAATACATGTATCGTGATAATTTAATTTGCCTTGTATGCTGCTATAATTATTGACACATACTGTGGTTCCAGAGACAATTTGCTGTGGCGTATGACTTGCTTGGAATAAAAGGCGCCATTAAAACATCTTAATGATACTTCGTTGTTTGAAGTTGAAAGCAAAGACGGAAATAAACAGTTCATGGAAGAGAAACGACAAAAATTTCCTTAAAATCGGAAAATTAAATGACACATTTCTCATCTGGATAGTGGTAGTTGTTTTTTAATTCACATCGACCGCTGCGCAGTTATGATTCCAAGATAATTGCGCGGTGACATTTGCATAATTGATATTCAGGAAACAAGACCGCTAACAAGTTTTTATAAAACCCATTTACAATAGCTTGTGCTTTGAAAGATAAGCTGGTAATTTGGCAAGTTGAAAATCATTCATCACAAATGACGTCAGCTTCTTTTCAACTGTATTTGACTCCTACCCACATCGAACGGAAGTATCTGCATTGTATTAAATGCATTGTTTCGGAGTTGACAAGAATTGTTGGAGTGATCTCTCTCTTTGACCATCCGAACTTAGTGCTACTTGGTTTGTCTGTTGTTTTACGTCCTTCTCGATGCTAAGCTTCTAATGTTCTTGATAGGCTACATTCTGACTGATGGAAATATTCCGTCAATCATCAATATCAAGAACTAAACGCCCCCCCTTCCCCCCTCCCACCACACACACACACCATGGCGATTTACTACCTATATTTAGAGAAAACACCAAAGTGTTATTAATTGTTTTAATTACTGCCTTTATAAAATGTCATAGTAAATGTTTGTAGATGAGACTCCTAGATACGATGGGGATCCTTATATAGTTTACAATAATCTTATCAACGCGAAACTTCCATACATTTTGGAAATTACGGTTAGGCTTCTGATCCGATTAATTTTTGTGTTGAATTATATTAATGTTAAACATTGTCGATGTTTTTAATCATCTAGTGACATGTTTAGAATAATTGTTTCCCAAAGTACAGATCTCCATTTTGACATTTCTATTTGTTCTTTTCGATTGTCAGCAGGCTGATTGACAATAACCCTGGCTTTGAACGATAATCATCTAATTTGTTAAGCAGAAAGACATTACTTCTTGAAATATAGTCGATTCACTGTCTAGAATAAATCGACTAGCCGCCATGTGCATGTACCATGATTTTGAAAATGATACAGTATGACCCCGTGGTTAAGGAACTTGTGAGTTTTTTTTGTATACTTATCTTAAGGATCGATTTAAGATAAGTCTTTTTTACATGATCAGCCCGGCAAATCTTCCTTGGACAATCATGCTGGAGGAAGATGCTTTTAATGTTCTCTTACCTCAATACCAAAGTCAATAAACGGGGGAAATAGGGTTGGATAAGATCTACACAAGCACATTACTAAAGTCTACAGAGCAGCTATGGTTGAAAGGTTTTTACAAAAATAAGCAAGTGAGCCAATTGTTCTCGCCACGACAAGCAGATACAACTTAAATAAACAACCTAAAGTAGGACATTCAGATAATTCTGTTAAAGTCTTACTCATATCCCTATAGCTGAACATTATTCTCTTTCTGGTCATTCGATTAAAGATCATTTTGAAATAATACCGATAAAAAAAAGATACCATTTTCCCCTCTCAAGCGGAAACCAACGTTTAGAAAAAGATGGGAACTTCTTGCCAACCAATCAGATGTTGTGTTACGAAAAGACTCTGCTAGTAAAAATTACAGCGATAGTCAGTAATAAAAGTGGGCGTAGTGTTGTCAGAAAAATAATATGTTCGGGATATTCACCATCTCATTGAGAATTTGGCATATGTGGCCAAACTTAAAGACACCAACTCTCCAAATAGACGCCAATAGAGAGGGGGGGGGAGTTGTAATTCTATTTATGTGCGATAAATCTGCCAATCGTTTTAATGCAGAGTAACTCGGAATAAAACTAAGGTATCCTATTCTCTTATGTTGGTTGTAGGAGACATTGTACAGAATCCTGGTCCACACAATACAGCTAATTGCATGATGTCCCCTTTGACATAATGATGTGTACAGGAACAGTGTCCACAAAACTAGATGTGTGGAACCGTGCCATCTAACTGGCTTGGTGCTTAGCATGTCTGCCTACTAAACCTACTCGGATGCACCGTCCACGGGATCGGGTCCGCCTGTGGACCATCAGGTATATGAGTGAGTCACACGACGTGGTTCCTTCAATCGCAGTGAGTGTTTTTTTTTACCAGGTGTCGTCTCGGTTTTGCCACCGTAATAAGGCAAGAATTATTTTATTTGATTTATTTCAAACCGATACAGGCCTGAACACCCACTTACAAGACAGCAAAGCATGATAGCAAAGATACTTTAGGACAAGAAATTGAAAGGTAAAAGAACATATATAATGTGGTTAAAATATCAACAGCGTGCTTGTTAAAAATACGATTGTATAAATTGTGTGTAAATGGCAAAGCAATGCTTTACCGAACACTCATTCTACTTAAATCAGGGTTAAAGATAATTTGCTCTCGTAACGCACGTTTAGATACATTATTTTGATTTGATTACATGTAGTTAGATAAAAACAACCCATAGTCCCATGTTAACGTTTATGCCGATTAAAATCTATTTCCGTCGTCTACGTTCTAAATTTGCTAAATTAAAAGTACTTAAGTGATCGGCATAGCTGTCACAGAAATAGTCTGATACATCTCTTTCAGGGGTTAAATCCTTTACAGTTTCTTTTAATAAAGCAAAACATTTGAGGCGCTTTGTTCTTTACCTTGGATACATGTACATCTTAATTCGTTGAACATTTAAAATATATCCCAAGATCTTTACATTCCGTCTTTCTTGCAATTATCGATTGGTTAAAAGAATAATCCAAATCAACTTTTAAACTTTGTTGGTAAAAGATAAAATAAAACATTTATTTACATTTAGGACCCACTTCCACTGTTCACACCGTTTTACAAATCTGTTCAAATCTCTGGGAAATCAACCCCATCAGATTGAGATAAAATTGGCCGAAATATTTTGGCATCATCAACATAGAGTAGATAATGTGAAGTTTCAAATAAGGAAGGCATTGATGTGCAAAATAAAGAATGGGGCCCCAATAATGACCCTTGAGGTTCGCCCTCTGAGACGTGACACCAGTCGATCTTTCAAATATGAGTGGCATCAGTTAATCAATTTTCCGTTTATTCCATATCATTTGAGTTTTTCTAATAAAACAGATGAGGAACGTTATTAAGGCCTTAGAGAAACAGGTAGAAACAGTGCATACCTATTACCTGTCTTCAGAACATCTAGATACATAATCAGTAAAACAGTTAATTTTTTAGTTGTTAACCTATTACATATACTGGTATTATATGATCCTGTTCAAAAGTATCAGGAACAGTGTAAGATTATTTCCTAATTGTGTGGCTCAGTGCAGAGGTACAGAAAAGGCAACATAAATGGGGTATCATACTATTGCTTTGTGTTTCGTTAATTAAGGGTTAAGGCACGGAATGAAAACTTCCTGGCAGAACAATCACAAGACGCTAAGAGAAAGAAGTGAAGCAGACCAGCTCTCTCTGAAAATATATTCCTATGTTTTTACTTATATGTTCTATAAAGATGTAGACTGTACACAGGCTGCTTTATACCACCAGTATAAACATTTGTTGTATTTTAAGCCCACAGTACTTCTGACTGGGCTATTCTCATCACTCTCCGTGGTCCGTCCGTCCGTCCGTCCATCACATAACACTTTTTGTTATCACTATATTTCAGGAACTACTACTCCTATAACTTTCATATTTTATTCATAGCTTCCCCACATGGTCTAGTATTGCAGGTATCATTTTGGTTCATGTCTGTCTGT
>JAVFBX010189769.1:0-13526 GCA_034783855.1 Mopalia kennerleyi | reverse complement strand
TTATTTTTGTCTCCGTCGCCATATAAGTGAAATACCCTTGAGTACGACATTAAACACCAATCAAACAAACAAACAAAATCGAACAAATTGGATCCCTCAGTCACAAGATGTGGCTCCGGCAATCGCGGGGGTGGTTTCTACAAGGTTTCCTTTCAGTTTTCACCCTTGAGTACGACGTTAAACCCCAATCAAACAAACAAACAATCCTTTTAGTTTTCCACCATAATAGGGCAAGGAACACTGTGAAGTGGACAATCTGTCGTCATATAAGTGAAATACCCATGTGTACAACGAATCTAACAAACAAACAACAGAGCAAATGACCCCATGTGCTTTCTAAGCTAAGGGGTGGGCGGTTGGAGGGAGCTTCATGCTGCCCTGCTGCTCTCAGAGCTAAAGGGGAACAGGAAGCTGATCTGTTTGTGGTGTCTATATTGCGTCCTGTTATAGTCCTGTATTTATCCTGTCCTGTCTTTGTTTGTTGCCAGTGATGTCGAGGGGGGTTTCTTTCACCCATTGGGCTGGCATGTCGTCATAAAAGTGAAATACCCTTGAGTATGACGTTAAACCCCAAACAAACAAACAATCTAAGCTAAGGGGAAAAGAAAGTCAAACTGTGTTTATGGTGTCTTTGTATTTGTGACCTGTATTGTCTTTGTTTATTGCCAGTGGCATCGAGGTTGGTTTCCTCCACCCATTGGACTGCCACACTGTCATGTGAATGAAATAACGTTAAATACGCTGTAAAACTGGACTCTAATTCTACACTCTACAATTGATATGTTTCTCACATTTTATTGACAGCTCCATCGCTTTAACTACGACACAGGGAAGGCGTTACAAGCTTTAGTGAAATGCCCTGTCCCCCGGAGCGTGGAGAGGAAGTGGACTGAAGAAGAAATGGTAGGTGTCTTAGTTAGCCAATAGAAGTCGCAAAATGTCGAAAATGTCTGCAGGGGAGGTAATTTGTCCTTTTGAAAGAACGTCGTCGTCTTCACAACATTCGTGTCACTTAAATGATATCACAAAAGTGTATCCATTGTGACATTACTAAAAAAAATTTGACCCGAATCTCGACCATTTTCACGTCAGAAGACGCCTTTCATGTCCCCATTTTAACATTTAAAGCCTCCCATTACATCTTTTGTGTTTTCCTTGTAACTCCATGATTAATATGTTCCAATCTACACCTTCAGCTTATGTGCAGAAGCCAGCTGGTGGAGGATTAGGATAGAGCTTCATGTTGCCCTCAGAACTAAGGGGCAATATGTGCTGGCGGAGGGTAAGGATAGAGCTTCATGTTGCCCTCAGAACTAAGGGGCAATATGTACTGGTGGAGGGTTAGGATAGAGTTTCATGTTGCCCTCAGAACTAAGGGGCAATATGTACTGGCGGAGGGGCTAGGATAGAGCTTCATGTTGCCCTCAGAACTAAGGGGCAATATGTACTGGCGGAGGGTTAGGATAGAGCTTCATGTTGCTCTCAGAACTAAGGGGCAATATGTACTGGCGGAGGGTTAGGATAGAGCTTCATGTTGCCCTCAGAACTAAGGGGCAATATCTGCTGGCGGAGGGTTAGGATAGAGTTTCATGTTGCCCTCAGAACTAAGGGGCAATATGTACTGGCGGAGGGTTAGGATAGAGCTTCATGTTGCCCTCAGAACTATGGGGCAACATTTAGCCGATTTGTTTATAATGCCTTTGATATCATGTTCAACTGATTGGTCCAGCTTTGTCTCTTGCTAGTCAGTGGCGTTGAGGTACATTTCCTTCACAAGTTTTGCTGCGAGCTGTTACATGTATATGAGTGTGTATAAATAATCTTAACAATGGTGTTAAACCCCAAGCAAGCAAACAATGTTAAATACTTAAGCAAGAACTGTTGGAACTGACTGCCATAACATAATTGAAAGGGGAACAAGCATGCACTAAACACAAATCCGTTTAGTTCAGGGTTTACAGTATATTTTTAAATAGGATGGTTTTAGTGTAAAGTAGGAGACAGAAGGCAGTGGGGGTGTCGAGGACCCTGAATCTCCACGGGGGCTAGAAACATGTAGGTGCACTCTCAGCAGTTACAGACTTAACAATTTGACTCATATCCCAAAATAAAACCTTCTTGCAGACATTTAATTGAAACATTAAAAAATAATTAATTAAAGAGCTTTTTTTTAATACTGTGCATGGATAATGTAGATTACAGACTCCAAAGTACATGTACAATGTACATGTATATCCATTGAGGCTTGGCTTAACTTTGGCTTTCCGAGTTGTTAAAATGCAATTCCAGAAGTTTTTTTTCATCAAAATTGAATCGTTTCTGGCTCTTTTTCTTTCATCCACCAAAATTAAAATAAAATGAACAAAATCTTTAAATGACTTAATACTACATGTAGTTAGATGTTAAGCAAAAACTAAAAGTGAGGATGATGTTTCCTAGGCGGTTTTCCTCAGTCTATTGGATATCAAAGGAAGGTGACAGATATATGTTGCTTTATACAGCTAAAAGTGTGTAGAATTTGTTACAAAACCCCTCAATAATGTTGAATCACACCAGTCTATGTTAGTTTTATGAAATACCATAGTCTCCTCTTGTCACATCCTGTCTTTGTTTGTTGCCAGAGGTGTCGAGGGTGGTTTCTTTCACCCATTGGGCTGGCACGTCGTCATATAAGTGAAATACCCTTGAGTACGACATTAAAAACCCCAATCAAACAAACACAACAGGGTTTCAGCTAGGATTTTTAAGATGTGGCCTTTCTGCAATCTTTGAGAAGACGTTTTGAACCACAAGACCGTGAGTCTGGGATCGCCGACTGCCCTATCTGGTAGATATCTCTAGATGCTCAAATAGTCTATCTGAGCATTTTAGGACTGAAAATGGAGCGGTCATATTTTTAATCTTTATTTCAACACAGCATTTTTCAACTTCCAAGATAACTGTTCCATTGAGGAATTTTTTGTGAAAATTGGCTTTTTCGTTTTTTTGTGAAGGGGCCTAAATTTTTCGACCCTAAATCGGCCCTAGGTGAAACCTTGAGTCATCATATAAGTGAAGTACCCTTGTGCTCCACGTACATGTACATCTCATTCAATATGTATTTACATGTATCCTCTGACTACATACCAATTCGTCAAATCAATGTTATTAAAACAACTTTGTATTGACCATTCTTATACAATATCATTCAACGGGTATTTGCGTGTATTTGCTGACTACACACCAATCAATCCATCAATAAATGTTATTAAAACAACTTTTATATTGACCACTCTCATACAAGCTCATTCACCTGGTATTCATTTGCTGACCACAGAGTTATCTGCCCTTATTTATTGATTGCTTAAATTCCCTCAAACATTGCTCTATCTCAGTATTGAATGTGTTTGAAGCTGTGCAGCCTGGGAAGCTCTCTATAGCTTCCAACCTGGTCTGTAAGGAGCCAATTCTAACTGCCTGTACCAGCCAGATACAGTGTCAGAAAACAATCCTACTTACAACTGTGTTAAGATTTTATTAAAGAGAATGGTTGAAGGGAATTCATGTGCTCTCTGAGGGCAACGGAAATCTAATCTGTTTGTCATGCCATTGTATTGCATTTTGTACGAGGGCTTAGACAGACACCCATCCACCCGTCCAAATGGACATCCTGAAGTGAATAATTGCCTCATTTGGACACCCTGTTTGAAGAAACTTTAACATGCAGGAGATAGGGAAACTGTGAAAATTGGACACCCAGTTATTTGAAAAGTGAAGCAAAATGACCATTTTGGACACCCTACTTTGTGTTTGTCCTTTGTTTTCTTTGTTCATTCTCAGTGCTTTCCTTCACCCAGTGGGTTGGCACTGGTTCTTTTGGGTTTGGGTAACAGTTTGGCATTAAACCCCAATTAAATGTTTGTAACTACATGTAGTAATGTCCAATATGGTTTCAATAACACCTCAAGCAGGCCAGTCGTTTTTTGATTGTATAAACCTTATGTATCACATGCATGACGTACAACAACAACCCCTGTCAAATAAACGCTCCCATTTATTCTCTATTCAATTCTTGGCCTATTTTATTTTGGGGGTGCAGGGGTGGACAGGTTTAATTTTAAATTTGAAACTAAAGATTTCATTGATTTTGAAACTTGAAATCCAAATACATGTATAAAAACTTAAAAGGAATAACAGGGTCCAAATATTTATACTGTGCTGAACACAATATGCCAATTGATATTTCAAAGTGGGAGCTGATATAAATGGATACTTGTATCTCTGGGCTTTATGCTGTTCAACTTTGTCCATCAATTAGTTTCTTTTTGTATTTTCAAAAGGCCCTCTGGCTAAGGGCAGTAGCAAAGCTGTATAAAGTCTTTATTTAGGACTCAGTCACTGGAGGAAAATGAACTTTCCAACATTATGGAAGCAATTCACATCTTAGTTATGCTAATGTAAATTATTGTTAGAATACACCATCATCGCTAGAATACACCGCCATCATATAAGGGAAATACCAATCAATCAAGTGTTTTTAACAATAAGCAACTCTGGCACATGTGTCTCAAACTTTCTGTTGACGTTAAACCTCAATTAAACAAACAAACAAAAACTCTGACACTTGCTTTGAAGAATAGACCAGTACGCTCTGACGAACAAAAGCTAATAAAATCTTCTACAAGTGTTAAGACATTCAATAAAATTATGTACCACTGGGAAATTGACAGACCCATACATTATCTTCTCTCTTTCTCTGGGGAATTTCAACCCAACTGACTTATCTCCCTTTTCTAACCTCTTTAGTCTGGATAATGTTGCCGTGGAGACGGTAGCATGGCCTCTGTCATGAGAGACGGCCATTAAAATATGATTCATGTGTTAAGGGTGGAGATTACATCTCTTTAGTCCCATCCATCTTTGGATTTGTTTTTCCTTAGGGGAAAAAGTCACAGACTGCTATTATTCCTGGGACTTGTGTAAAATACCCACAGTAATCTGAACTCCCTCCTTCGGGGCATAACATATCTTTCCTCAATTACAGAAGTAATTCCATTCTATGTAATAGAAAACTGACCATTAATATGTCTAATAGGTAAAATGTCTTTTTTGATTGATTATTTCTAGTTGTGTACACATTAAATCCATTGTTAAAGATTTAAATCATTACTTACATCTAAAAATCATGGCCAGCTCAAAAAAAATTTCCAGTATTTTTATTGGAAAAGCAAAGGTGGTTTTACAAGGTTTGAAGACTAGCAATGCTGTCTTTACTTAACACTGGAGGAAAATTAACTTTCCAGTATTATGGAAACGCTTCATATCTAGGTTGTGCTAGTGTCAATTATTCTTGGAATACACCGCCCTCACATAAGTGAAGTACCCTTAAGCACAGCATAAATCACCAACCAATCAATGAATCACATCCAACGAAATGGCAAAAATAAAAAAGGCTGAGAGAAAAATGGCCCATAAAAGTAATGTGCAGATCAGTCTTCTTCTTGATGATGTTGAACTTTTCAAGCTGTCTAACAAAATCAATTTTTCTTGCGGTGTTGCTTTTATTGTGTTGAGTGATGTAAGGCATGACTTGTCAGATTAGAGGTGACATAACTAAGCTGACGGTGTGCCGGAGCTAAGTGGCATACAATCGTGTTACAAGTCGTTATTAGCCCATGGTTATGAGTCATAGAGACGGGCATCTGGACTGGGCTTTCTCATGCTGATATGTCCCACTATGTAGCTAGAAGCGTTCAATACAGCTTAACAGTCATGGCCGCGTTTGTCAGATCAGCCTCCCGAATAAAAATCGCAGGAAATATTTGAATTTGAATTGTCAAGTATAAAAAGATTTGTGGTGCATGGAATGGGCATTCGTTCTGAGAAGTCATGCTATCGCATAAAGCAAAGTTATGCTGCCTTTATTTAGGAAAATGGAGGCGTCTTTATTTAGCAAAATCATGTTGTCTTTTTTTTTCAGCAAAAGCATGTTGTCTTTTTTTTTCAGCAAAAGCATGTTGTCTTTATTAAGCAACAACATGCTTTGTTTATGGAGCAAAATCGATAGACAATCATGATTTATATAATAATAGTTGACACCAGGGGGCAAATTTAAACAGAATATATAAACTGATTTATTTTTCTGTGCAGAAACGCTTTGTAAAAGGACTGAGGCAATACGGTAAAAACTTCTTCAAGATCCGCAAAGAGATGCTACCCCATAAAGAAACGGTATGCTATTTTATTAGTAATTTATTTATTTGTTTGTTATTTGTTTGTTTGTTTGTATGTACATGTATGTAGTTAGCAAATGCATGGTAGTACATGTGTTCTTGAAAGAAAAGAGTTGTCACAGGGTACCTGGGTTCCTGGAAAAAACAAATATTTTTTTTAGCTCTGGAATTTCCTGGAAAACAGTTTTTACTCCTTGGGACCTCCTGGGCAATCCATAATTTCAGCGCTTTTATATGTACAAAGATTGAGTTGAGCTATTTATTACCATTGTTCTGGATAAAATGTCCAAATTTCTCCCCAAGACATGAGATTTCTCTCAAACTGTGGTTGTATGCTTTTCCTGAGGGCCCATTGTACATGTAGGTGTAAAACAGAAAATGTGTGTTAATGATAAAGGTTTCCTCCTTCCAAATTGGTTTTGGAACCCTGCTGCACCATTCTTTTTTTTTAAATCCGTCTAATTTAAAAGTTAGTATCCTTTATTTAGGCTTGAAAAATTATTTAGGTAGAAAACCTTTCTTTCAGGAAATTGTATGTTACTGCATATTGTACAAGCACAGTTAGAACATGGCCGATTTTTTTAAAAATTATTCTCAAAAAGAATTTTTATCACTTTTTTGTAGTGTGGGTATTGTGAGAGGTCATAGTTCATTAGTTAGCATTTTAGACTATTGATACTCCTCCAATGTACTGCTCACATGTTTTAGTCCCCACACTATGTGACTCCAACAATCATCGGGGTGCTATTTACAGGGTTTCCTCATAGTTTTCCAAAATCTAGAATAAATAAGAAGTTAGAAACGGATTTGCTGTCCTCCCATCAGTGAAATACCCTTGAGTACGACATTAAACCTCAATCAAATAACATACAAAATATATGGCAAGCTCGTGTGGTTGGAATGACCTTCTGACTGAGGGTGGGTTTGTAGCCGCGGTTAAGTGTACTAATCCTACTTCGATATACTTTCCACAGGATCGAGTCCGTCTGTCGGTCCTCAGGCATATGATTGTGTCACACAATGTGGCTTCAGCAATCACGGGGGTGTTTTTAACGAGGTTTCATCTTGGTTTTCCATTGTAATTAGGCAAGGAACAGTGTGTCATGGGCAATCTGTCCCTATAAGTGAAATACCCTTGACTAAAACATTAAACCTCAATCAAACATACATACAAACAAACAAACTAACCATAACCTTCTGACTGAGGGTGCTATGTTTTTAGGACAGTCCTAGTGTTTTACTTAAATAATTGCTGCACCACTATCAGTCAAATAATTACGTTGTGATCAAGCGGCACCACCACCATACATGTATGAGTGAAATAAATATATACCAGTCAGGTAGCACCACTATCATATGAGTGAAATATGTATATACCAGTCAGGCTTCACCACTATCATATGAGTGAAATAATTAAATTCTGACCAGGCATCAAAACTATCATGTACATGAAATAACTATATATTGATCAGACAGCACCACTAGCATGTGAGTGAAATAACTATATATTGATCAGACAGCACCACTATCATATGAGTGATTTTACTGAAATTTGAGTCAAAAAAGTAATGCGCCACCAGACTTTCACTCTCCCTCCACAATATGTAACTATAAACTATATTATATCTTGTCCTTTACTTACATTCACAGGTGAGTTGTTTATTGTGAAATTCTCACCTGGTCTGTGTCACCTTAGGTCAGGACCTGTCAGTTAGAATATGGCAGACATTTCACAGTTTTAATGCAATGTTTGTGTAGATGACATAGTGAGTCTTTGCTAGGTGATTTTCTGTATCAGATTAGAGGAGCGTCTTTGTTAACCACTGTAGTATTGTATTTCAGTATTGCTCTCGGGTTACTGTTCAAACCATAGTAATATTTCTCTCCGAATGAATCTTTCGCAAACAAAAGATTTTTGTCACACCTGAGTTTTTTTGTAAGTGTTCTACCTGTAGTCCTATATTTGTAGAGTAACTAGTTTATCTGGTATTGTGTGAACAATATTTGGCAAATTATTGTTTGTCCCAAAATTTTGCCAGTTCATTTCATTGGAATACATATACATGTATTTGCCTCCTTTTGATGAAAATTTGTGCTCGCTCTCCTGTTCAGTCTGTTTACAGCATCATTTGATTTAAACCGTCGCCATCTTACCTCCATGACGTAGGTGATTGTCATCTTGGACCGTTGGTCATAAACCGGGTTCATCTGGTCAATGTGCGGACCAAGTTTCATAAAGATAGGCCTTAGAGTTTTCAAGTTCTGCTCCAGAAACTGATTACAGACGGATCAAGAGATGGAGAAATTTCTTTAAAATGGTTTATCCATAGTTACAAAAGACACAATTGCAGTTGATGTACCAACCAAGTTTCTTAAAGGTAGACTTTATGGTTTTCACATTCTGCTCGGATAAAGGATTGGGACTGGCCACACCGATGCTGGTCATTATTTTCATCAGACGTTTAAAAATGATGCTATTAAGATGATAATTCTTTGGAGAAATTCCAGTTCATCCTATGATATATGATTTCATTGAACACAAATAACAATATTTAATTTATATTTGAACAATTTAAATGGAGGAAATAAAGCCTTTAGGAGCCTTTATATCCTAGGTATCTAACAAGGATATTACTTTGAAAAAGATCAAAATGTAAAACAGGACAAAAATATTCGATAGGCAAAGAGTCACATGTTGTGTAAAACACTTAAACACTTTCAGTCTTTCATGTTTTCACGCGGGCGGTTGGAGGGAGCTTCATGTTGCCCAGGTGCTCTAAGAGCTAAAGTGGAACAGGAAGCTGATCTGTTTGTGGTGTCTGTATTGCGTCCTGTATTTGTCCCATCCTGTCTTTGTTTGTTGCCAGTGGTGTTGAGGGTGGTTTCTTTCACCCATTAGGCTGGCACGTCGTCATATAAGTGAAAAACCCTTGAGTACGACGTTAAACCCCAATCAAACAAACAAACAAACAAAATCATGATTTCACAGGCAGTTGGCAGAGAGCTTCCTGTTGCCGTGGCTCTCTCAGAGCAACATAAATCCGATGTGTTTGGGATGTCTTCGTATTACAATCATAACATGCATTTTGAGCAATTATGACTGCCAATCATCGTTATAATGGAAGACTGAGAAGGGGGCAAGATATTTTCCCTAACAAAAAAATGTTATAAAGGGGATGGAGGATGTGGGCGCCCAAACCCCATTTAACAGGTTAAAAGTCTGCCTGCATCAGTTCCATAGAATGCACATTTTCATTATGTGTCATAATATCAGTGAGCTGTGGCCTTAGAAAGTTACCACACAGCCATCTGCCGAGGTCTTTGTAACTTCTCAAAACAGATATTCATATGAGCAATTAGGGGTTTAGTAGGGGGGAATCAAAGGGGAGAGTTAAGGGGTATGATAGGGTTACCCACTGCCAGGCAGGTTGTGTACCCAGGGGGCGAACCGTATTGCTCCAGGGGTCTTATGAGGAGAACTCCCTGGGTGCTTTCTCTCCGTGTCGCACACTTGGGGTTTTATTTGCCAAACGCCACCGGGCTGTATCATTAAGTTTGTCAAAGCACAATTTATTTTCATTGGTTCATATATGTACTGTCCCTCTGGTGGATGGATTGATTGTTCGAGCCTCTTGTGGTGTGGCATGTTACATGTATGTAGGTTCCCATCTATCTTGTGAACAACACAACATGGAGCTCTGATGTTGTTGTTGTAGTTGTATTTCTGTTTACCTACAAAAAGTGTATATTACCAATAAGTTCAAAATAAAATTGAAAAACAAATACTTGAAGAGAGGCAAAAGTGAACACAATTGCAGCTTGTCTTGTAAGAGCCAGATTTTTGCTAACATAACTTTTAACTTTTTGTCTTTAAGTTTGAACTCTCCATGTGTTGCAACATTCCTCAGAATACCAAAACTAAATAGTAAAGCATGGCTTAACATTTCTTGTGGGTGTTCTGATCTGATTTAAGTATGGTTTCACAGACCATATATCATTGCTAGGCAGAGTATTGATAACGTCACTGGATACTATTTGACAATATCCAACATGGCAATGGTGTTTTGGAGGCGGAAATGTAGAACTGGTCAAATCCTGCAGCTCTAACTCTGTTGAGCTTTGGATTTCACGTGCTGTTATCCAAAGTGTTTTGGTGTGTTGCACTGCAAATTTGAACGTCTGTCGTCTTGAACAGTATTCAGCAATGTGTACCCTGTGTATTTTGTACACAGAGTTTGTGTTGAATAGAGGCCATTAAAACACATACATGTACAGAAATTCTAATTTTATGCTATGTTGCAATCAGGCAACAGGAACACATCGTACATAAATGCTTAGGATGAAAATTGCAGGATTGATATGGTCCTTGCGGAAGATTCCGCTTGGAAGATTTCCTGAAAAGGCATTTTTTTTTCCCTCAAAATTTCTAGTGAAACTGTTAATTTTGTTCACATGTGTATTAAAAGATTAAATTGAATACTATAAAGAAATATAACTATAAAGTAATCAACTAGGGATTTCCTTCAAAACCATCAAGTTTCTCTCATTGCTATCTTCGTTTGAATATTTTTCACATCTTTTGAATTTAATAAAATAAATAAAAAGTCATTGTTGAATCTTAATTTTAACGACGAAACCTTCCTTAAAAAGTAAGATTTCTTGACTACTTTCTTAACAAAGCCTGTTTTAGGGCTTTTTTTTTGTACTATAACAAACAAAAAAATGGCATTTTATTTCACGGTCATTTCATCCTGTGTGTCACCAAAAAAAATTGCAGTTGGGGAACATTTATTTTCTATATAAGGATATGTTTCACTGTTGAAAAATGCATCACAGTGATTTATTAAGTGTTCTACCTTTAGGTCTGGCATTACACCACAATCAATCAATCTAAACACAACACATTTTTCCAAACAGTAAATTTTTCAGCTGATTTAGTTTTTAAAAGGTTGACCATGTCCTTAAATAAACAAAATAATCCTTGCAATTTTCAATGTAACAGGGCTTTGTCTGCGGAAATATATAAAGACTTACATTATACTGGCCGCGCTTAGGCCTCCAGGATTCTTCATTGTAGACAGTGTCATAGAAAGCAGACTACCCTGTGGCCTGTTCACTCTAGTCCCACTGTGGCCTCTGTCTAACTCAACCCCTTTAACACATCCCAGCCAGCCGAGCCCAGTACACAGTGTTAACCAGCCCTATACACTGTCTGTCATTGACTGCTACCTCTCTTCCCTCCATGCTGTAGTTACAGGCACACACTGAACTCTATGAAGCATCTCTCACTCAGGCTTGCTAGGCTGATAAAAGCCATAACGGCTCAGGACAGCCTCTCAACCCCTCCTAGGCTTCGTCTATTCCATCTAGACTCACGGCAGCCATATTGGATACAGGCTTTTTACAAAGCCAACTCCTCAAATGCCTTTCTGTGTTTGGATTTACCATAGTTGAACTCTGTATGTATGCTTTCAGTTCATTAATTCCTCTTATAAATGACACTTAGTTAAATTTCTTTGTTGCTCGGTTTGTTTTTGATAAGCTGGTTGTACTAGAAATTTCTGATGTTGTCCTATATGTTGTGTAGCCTATATAGAGTAGATCTGTCTTATAGCGGTGACGACTAACGCTGTACTCTACATGTAATCTATGCGTTAGCACCGTTTTGAACAATTCTTTAGTAACTGTCTTTGTGTAATGTGCTTTGCTGATAATTGGGTTTATACAAGACAATGATACTAGTGCCTTTGTCCTGAATGCCAACCGTACAATCTTGCATTAGATAATGTTGACTAGTGGTGTATACAAGCATACAATGCTAGATTTGTATACGGTGAGAGGGTAGCACCATTTTGTACAAGGCTTTTGCCACATTTGGGTTCAATCGTTTTTAACACCACTCTGGCTGCTAAGACCAGGATGTAGTTAACATTTAAGACATATATCATTATTTAGCAAATAGAGTCAGATTATATTTGGAACAGAGTGAAAAAAATATATAAATTTTTTTATTTTTTTATGTTCGAGAACACTTCGTTCATAAAAGTATGTTGCCCCTTACCTTGCCTTAAGCACTATCCAATCAATGAATTGCTTTTAAAAAGTTACGGTTTACCATTCAAAGGACTTAGTAAAGATTTTGTTTTTTATATAGGATACTAGTAGTTCTGTCTGTCGACCCTCTGGTATATCAGTGAGTCACAAGATGTAGCTCCGGCAATTGCGGGGGTGGTTTTTACGAGGTTTCCTCACGGTTTTCCATCATACTAGGGCAAGGAACAGTTTGAAGTGGACATTCCGTCGTCATTTAAGTGAATTACCCTTCAGTACGACGTTGAACCCCAATCAAATATATAGGATAGTTATACGTACTTGTGTTTAAAAACAAATTTTCTTAGACTAGAGCTTATCGTAAAAGGGAACTGTGCACCGTTGGAAGGAGCTTTCTGTTGCCCTAGTACTTTTGGATAAGTGGCAACATGAAGCCAATCAGTTTGTGATGTCTTGTGGTTGTCCTCGATCTTGTCCTTGTTTACAGCCTGACCTTAGAGTGGTTGCGGTGACATGACTGTGAAATAAACCCACACAGCATAAACAATGGCCTGGTTTTATTATGAGGGATGGAATCACCTACATTAAGCCTGTAGTACATGTACTTGTGTTCTGCAAAAAAACTCTATTGGGCAAAAGCGGATGATCTCTGGGAGAGGTGATCAGTTGAAGGGTGCTTCCTGTTGCCCTGGTACTTTTGGACAAGAGGCAACATGAAGCCAATCCATTTGTGATGACTTGTGATTGTCCTGGCTTGTCCTTGATCACTGCCTGTGACCTTAGAGTGGTTGCGCTGACATTCATGAATAAACTCACACAGCATAAACAATGGCCAGGTTTTATTATGAGGGATAGAATCACCTATAATTAGCTTGTAGTTTTAGTGTTCTGCGGATGATCCCAGGGAGATATGGTCAGTTTTTGGATAAGTGGCAACATAAGCCAATCCATTTGTGATGACTTGTGATTGTCATGTCTTGACCTTGTTCACTGCCTGTGACTATAGAGTTGTTGCCCTTGAATAAGTGAAATAAACTTAGATCACATAAACTATGGCTTTGTTTTCTTATAATGAGTAGTTAAACATATTAAGCCAGTAGAACTTATGTTCAGAAAAAACACTCTTGGACTAGACTGGAAAGTCTGAGGGAGCCATAGGCAGATGGCTAGAGTTTCCTATTGCCCTGGGCCCCGTGGGGGAGCGGGTTGGCCAGTCCTGCAGAATACTCCCTCGGCTTCCTCGGTCGATCGTAAGAGGCGAGA
>JAVFBX010189758.1:0-13527 GCA_034783855.1 Mopalia kennerleyi | reverse complement strand
CCCCCCCCCCCCCCCCCCCCCCCCCCCCCCCCCCCCCCCCCCCCCCCCCCCCCCCCCCCCCCCCCCCCCCCCAAGGCTGTGTGTCACTAAACTTAAGTTTTCGATTGGCGATATTACATCTTTATCAGAAACCTACCAACAATGACGGTCCGCCAAAAGTAACGATTTTTATCATTGCATTTTTTTCAAGGATTTTTGCCTATTCCTAGAAGGGTTTTTTCATGGCAAGTGTCAATATTTTTTAGACATATTTTAGATTTAATTCATTATTTCATGTTGAGTAGGCCTACAAAATCGGTGGGGCTGTTGTCAGATGACTTACTGTTGTTGATCTCTACATTCAAACGCTCGAATTGTAAAGATGTCCAAGAAGCATAAAACCTGAAAATGGTGATATACCCAGACTGATTTTAATAGACTTTTAATAAGTGTTGTTATTTTCAAAACAATCAAAACGGCACAATAATTGTTAGATCTGTCATGCAATTGAAGCTTTGAAGTCACGGTAACCAAATGTTGTTTTTTTGTTGCATTTTATATCCAAAGTTCGACAAAGTAAGCAGTAGTTTTGGCTATTCTAATTTTTTAATTTGATGTGAACAATCCAAAGGTTACGTCATGTTTTTGAATTATGAAGACTTACGCACCATTTTATACTACACAATACATAAGGAAAATTACGGAAAACTAGTATCCCTTAAAACATGCATCGAGCAGACAATTCAACATGTTCCATACACAAACAGGATGTATTAATATATTGTATAACAGTTCAACTGTATAGTTTGTATCCCCATACTCCAACAGTGAATAAAGATACACATCGTTTAAGAAACAGCAATAAATATGGGGACGCCAGTTTTCCGTCAAAAATATATTAATCGAGCACTTTGCAGAAAACTTTATCCGTGGTAATACGGATAAATACGCCAGATCAATTATGATCACATTAATAAAGAACTTGAACTTGCTGATAACCAGGTGCCTGTTGCTCGAAGCGCCACTAAATTTATTCGCTATTAGATGACGTCATGCCATGTTGAAGGTCTATCTCTAACCCAGTATTACAGATTTAATCGGGTGGGTAATCGTCTTTCGAGCAACTGGTCCAATGCTCACGCTGCTGTGCTTATGCAATCGACATCATGTTCTGTTTGATGCCACGTCAGATGTTTTCGACCAATCAGAACAAACCAATTTAACATCAAGTGTAACAATATCGTTTGTTTGTAGTTTAAAAGTTGCTTTGGATGATTATCACAAAACTTAATGTGGAGTTGATGTGTGACACGAGTGTTGGTTTAATGTTTTGCTGTTTTACTTGTATCAAATGTGATCGACTTTTATGGACAGCACCGTTTATTTTATGGTAACAACCCCTAGGATCTCAGTAAATAATGCCTGTGGGTCCATTTAATGCTTAACAGTTCAATTTTCGTTGTTTTGTTTTTTTGTGTCCATCAAACGAAACACCAAAAATGAACGTTCCATTTTCAATTTTTGTTTCTACTAATTCAATTTGCAAAATTAAAAATTGAAAATTGGTCGCTCAAATAGTGCTTCTCATTTTTCTTTCGCTGTTGGATAAAACAAAAATTGAAAATTGCATGTTCATTTTTCAATTTTCATTTTTTACTTTTATAGAGAAGAATTCTTTTAATTGCTGGTCTGTGCCCAGGGCGCTTGGGCAGTCGACGAGAAGCAGGCGACTGTCTCCCGGGAACGGATTGATTTATTGGTTGATTGATTGATTGCTTGATTGATAAATTGGTGTTTTGCGCGGTGCTTGAGGGTATTTCATTTATATGACGACGGTGAATTCCACTAGCACAACCAAAATGTGAAGCGTTTCCATAACGTGCGAAAATTAATTTTCCTCCAGTGCTGTAAGTAGAGACAGCATTGCTACTCTTCAAACAAACTGCCATTAGAGGGCACTGATAAAGGATGTTTACTTGAACTGTTAAGCGTTACACGGACCGCTGTGGACTGGAACAAGATATTTGCAGTTTGATTTCTTACCTCAATTCAAAAACGCCGAAAAAACACAGAAGAAAATTATTTCAGATATCTATGCAGTTAGTAACTAGTGTGACAAGTGTACAATGCGCTCAATACAATTTGCATATGAGCGTGAATGAATTCGGTAAGATGCTGGCAAATTTTATAATCCATCGTTCAAAGAATAGCCAGAGGCTTTTTCAAGACACGTCAATCTGGGAACTGTGTTCAATCTTAAAAGCCTCTGTAAATCTTATTGTAGCACTCCATTATTTTTTGCGAATGGTATATTTGTTACGAACAGTTAACTGCATGTATACTTGATCTACAACACAAACAGAAAAGAATCCGGTTGACCATCGACACAGCTACTACACTCTCAAAAATAAAGGTTCTTTGAAGGTTCTTTAGACAAAATGCTGGTTGTATATAATTTGTTGGTTTGATTGGGGTTTAACGTCTTACTCAAAGGTATTTCACTTATATGACGACGTGCCAGCCCAATGGGTGAAGGAAACCACCCTCCACACCCCTGGCAACAAACACAGACAGGACAATAACAGGACGCAATACAGACACCACGAACAGATTGGCTGCCTGTTCCCATTTAGCTCTGAGAGCACCAGGACAACACGAAACTTCCAACAACCACCCGCTGGTTGTAGATGGAACCAGAATGGTTCTAAATGGAGCCATTAGGACCAAAACGGTTCTTTGACATAATAAGATAGTGAGAAATACATGTAACAGTCGATGTGAGAGTTACAAACAGAACCAAAAAGGGTTCGACCATAGCCATAAATGAAGAACCTTAAAGAGTTCCATTAGAGCCATATTTTTTTAAGTCAACATAAATGTGTTACAAATATCATAATTAAGATATAATAGTGAACAACAATAAACAATATCAACAATTGGGGTCAAAGCTAAAATTATATGTATCTCTAAAACTGTTATGGTAGGGCAGAAACGGTTTAATAAGATAGTTTTTGATGGATGGCTGAAGGATATTGAATGATCAATATGTTTCAGTTGTCAGAATATCGTGTAAGGTGTATAATCACGGTGAAATGATCAACTGTGGGCTTTGAGGGTTCTCAAACAGAGTTTGTTTAATTATTCTGCTCACGACATGGGGACCATCAGGCTATCCATTGTGATATTTTGTGTCAAACCGCTGACACGCTTGAACCTCCTATCTCTATTGTTCTTTATTAACTAAGATGACGGTTGAAAATCATGTAAATTGGCTTGGATTATAACAAAAAGCACGGTATTCAATCAGCGGTACATGATTTTAAGTGTGCTATAATTTAGCACACGCCTAGTTCTAGTGATATAATAATGTTTTTCTGTGTTCTATCTTTCGGGAACGAGATACATATGTTCGGTAAATTAGGTAGATCGCCAACAGCTTTTCTGTATAAAGAAAGAGATGTCAGTATTGATCCACACACAACGCAGATCTCTATTTGCCGGGCTGACCATTGTCCTACAAATCTAATTAGATGGTAACATTTCTGAAGAAGAAGAACCAGCCCGAATCCATTGATACTATTTGCGATTCGGTCGTGTCAAGTGGCATCATTCTCAGGTTACCTCCGTTGTTTTGGAAATAACAGATCTCTGGCTATCAGCTTAATGATTTATATGGTTAATTTATGTATGCCGGGTTCAGTTTTATTTTCCGATAAAAGTCGACACTAACATGCACTTATTTGATCGTATTTGTGGATTGCAAGGCTATACCTTCACAATCGTCGCCAGAAAAACGCTTTATGATTGTTATAATGGAACAGTGAAACGCTAATTATTTTCTCTGATGAAAGTATGCATATAATCCTCTATAAAATAGAAAACACGTCAGACTAATCTGGAAAAATGTTTTTAAAAACTTATTTTGGAAGTTTTATTGCAATAGTCAGATTGTCTATGAACCCACATTATGCAGTCTCGTATCTGTTAAAGTTATTAATAAACAGTACAACAAATATTCTTATAAAGAGTGACCCGGAACCTGAAACCACACACGTGTAATCGTTTTGAAGTGAATCCTCTCAGCAGAAATCCACGAAGACATCTATTGTCAGGAATATTCACATATGGTATCTTTATTGATTTCGTAAATAAATGCTTCCGAATGTATTTTCATACAGTTAATAAAAACACTCTCATATGAAAACGATATTGAATTTCTCTTACAGAATTACATACTCACTTGAAACAAACACCTGCTGCACTATATGTCTATCGCATTTCAACTATTATTCACATGATAAAACGTACAGTTCAACTAAAAAGTAGCCCACATATCGAGGGTTCATAAACCTTCTATGGCCCAGAGGCTCGAACAATGATGAAGGTTGGAGAGGCAATTTCTTCTGTTGTTTTGATAACATTGATCTTAATCGATGCAATTCAGAACGAAAAAAGACATGAATACAGATAATGTTTTATAGTCTAAAAATCTTATTGTCACATCAAAAAGATTTTAACATGACAACGGCGTTCTGGATTTCTGTTCATTTTTCATTACTTAATAGCTTCTTAGTGATAGCATCACAATTCTGACGTCATCAAAAAATATCGAGTCCGTAAAACAGACTGTAAACCAATGCCATAGCTTTAAGGACATATGCCTATACCTATTGACGTAATTTACTTTCTTAAACAGCAACTTATGAATGTATACAATTTAAAATAGTTATCTATATATATATATAGTGACGTCGTCAGTTAATCTATAATAAGCATTAACCACCGAGTCCCGGAAATCTTAGAAGGGGGAAAACTACGCAACGTGGTTTTGATGTATTGATAATGGAATTAAGACCCGCTTTTTCAGTTTCCTCAACTGACGACATTTTAAAAACGAACTCAAGCAAATTTGGCCACCATCTTTAGACTTGATTTTTTAAAAATAGCTACCGAGCAATTTTAGTTCTTTCTTCGCCTGTAAAATATCTCCAAGTTGACTGTAGATTGACAATGGCCCCATCCTCCCCTTTAGTGGTTGTCCTTGCGTATTGGTGAAGTTGGGATTAGTCCCCCATGCTGTTTATAGATAATCATATCTTTAATGAACAACAGTACGACGTTAAACCCCAATCAAACAAACAAACAAACAAACCTTAATGAACAACAGTCTTCTTTATTTACCTAAATGTCAGATGCCCGTAGCAAGAAATATACTTGACCTAAATTTGTGGATTACACACAGAGCCAGAGAAATCTCTTACAGTCTTAGCTGAAGGTATTGTCTCTGAAATCTGAATGCCGCGTTCATACGCCATTTTGTATAAAATATAATCGTAAAATCAATTTCTTGTGTTGTTTTTGCTGCATGAAATAATTATACATGTCCCTCAAGGAGGACATTATATCCAAAACACACGCACTGAACGATTAAATGTTGGTATTATCAGCGTCCGTCAGGAAGGCTCTAATCAGCGCTGCAGCGGTAATAGAAAAATGTACGGCCTTTCTTTATGACACTTTATAGTAGTCACATTAATAATTTGGTTGTAGGCGTGCTATTGCTATTATGGATTCATCAACATATTTCGTTATTTTTTCATTCTCGGTTTGCAAACAGGAAAACTATAAGGCATATATGTATGAAACTTGTTAAACACATTCACTATCAACTGTAGTTGTGAGTGTTGGTATAACTGGTTCATCCAAACATAGGTTCCTTTTAATAATGGATCAAAATTTAGATTTAAATAGAAGGGAAATGCTTTTCCCGGTGCACAACTTGAAAACTATAAGCTCTAAGTTTTAGGAGTATGGGGAACACACCTGCAAAATGTCACAAAAAACCTTTATGGAATCTTTAAATTCAACGAAAAATGGACTTTTGTTCTGAGGAAAAATGGCAATGGTGGTCTTGATCTCCATCCACTGAAGTGTTTCAAAACGGGGCGAAAAATTAAGTGCGTCGCTGGCACACCAAGGAACACAGAAGTGGTTAATATATAGTGTCATCCAGTTCTTCAGATATAGGGGACTATTAAACAACTAAGGCACTGTGATGAACAAATCATACATATATCCACAAAAATGTTACAGCAGCTATATAGACGATAAGGTCCATATCCAATAGATGGTAAAGGTTTCTCTGCTGCATGCAAGTAAATGGGATTTAAAGTAAACCGTCTTTCAGAAATGATCAAGTATTAAGGCATAAATGATGCGTAAGTTGCTAATTTTTAGAGTCTAATATAATCAATTTATCATTTCTCATTGCGATACTAATTGGATACAGCGATGACCCCTATGCTTCGATTTCTGCTTTGATCCTATTACATTTGTTTGGTGCTTCAGGCCATGGAGACGGAATGTCTAAACAGATTAACAGGTTACATTAAAGAACTTCTAATAGATATTAAACCCTGTAATTATTGTTATGTAAATCTGTATAACAATAATAGCTGTTGTTAATTACCTTTTATCTTTATTCTAGTGGTTGGTGAATGTATGCACGGGTAACGTATATCAAATTCGCCAACACCAGTGCACCAAGTATATCAGTGACATCGACCTAAGGTGTCAACTTCTCCCAATAAACCAATCATGGACTTCAAGATACCTTATGCCCTGTTCCATTTAGTTTCACAAAAATGCCCTTTTGTTGTATAACTGTGGCATTTGCATCTGCCTTTATAACAATTTTTTTTTATATTTCATTCATTAGTTTAAATTTACTATAGTATATATATTGATTCATTCAAAAAAGCCATTTTCCATGAAGGCGTATACTGACGACATAATATGTTCCAATATTCTAGGATATTTAAAGAAATCGAATATATCGTGTGGGGCAATTTTTCTCTTCTGTCATCTGCTTTCTGTCGTTATAAACATTGTCAGGATCGCAGAACTGTAAATATCATTTCATTTCGAGCCATTGCTCTGACCAAACGGACATTTTATAAAAATTACCTTCACTTTTAAATTGACGGAATTCCGAAATTTGACATAAATGGACTATCGGAAGAATTTGTACCTTTCAGAAACTGTTATTTGTCAAACCAGTGTGGATTTTGTTAAGAAGACATTTCAGTTAACGTAAACCACGTTTCCGTGTTATTAGACCACATGCTATCAAATTAGCTCTGAATGGTAATTAAACGACATCTCAAACAAATGAAAGGACTATTGTATGTATACAGCATCCAGCGGCCATTCTAGTTGTCCGCATATGTAGACACAACTGCACTGTCTAGACAATAGATCACAAGGCGTTTGATATAAACTCAATAGGCTATCGATTATAAAGGAATTGTTTTTGGAAAAAAAATCGCGGATGCCTGTGATAGGATTTATTGTTAATCATAGTGAGAGCTATTTTTTGTACAGAAATAAGTGTAATTTTCGTCAAGATGCATCCAAGCGTAATTTCGTTTGCTATAGACAATATATATATAGGACAGGCGAGTGTGCATGTGGGATCACGGGGAAGACAAACTAAACCATTTAGTTGATTGTTTTTTCAAAAAGATTGCTTACATAACTATTTCCTATTTAAATTTTCATGATATATATCGCCAAAAAAAATGTATTCGTCGAGAAAAGTCAAAACACTACAGCTGTCCTGAATGATATTATTGCAAAACAGACGTTTATCCTACTTGAGGCCCGGATCTGATATGCGTATAGGACACATCTATTTGGTCAAATTTGTACAACCCCGCAAAATGCATTTTTATCTTCATGTCAGGCCGGCCAAGCAGACAGACAGATACACAAACAGACAGACGGATACACAGACATACAATTCTACTGATACTGTATCCACAGAATGCCAAGTATTGAGACTATTGTGACTGTCATCATGATTATTATCTTTTTTAAATAGACCTGGTTAGTTTCAATGTTTGCTAAATCTATCATGCAAATACCATCCAGGGGAAAGGAAACTGACGTTCATATCGCCAACGGAAAGTGTCTAGTTATGAAGGAACTCTGATAAAAATTTTATGGAAAGAGCTGTGTCTCTACACTCTATCACAACTTAATCAACGTCGCCTTCATTTTACATTACGCACATGAGTTGTTGCGCTGCTTTTAACTCAGTGCAGAGCAAACTTCATTGTCATATGTAAGATTATGTTAGTCTGCTCAAAGATTGCAACTCTTGTTTTTGTAACGCTGGACATACCTTTCATACTGTAGAAAAAATGTCCCTTCGCCACCCCAATTACACACACCCAAACACACAGCAGTATATAAAAACTCAATGTCTTACCTGTTCACCTCCGATTTGTAATAAGGATAAGGTGGGGTCAAAAAGTAACATATCCAAGTGAATGTTAATCGGTGATTGGCGCCTTCCTTCAGAGCACAGCCTCCAGTTAGAGTTTAATACCCCCCAGTAGTTTGGACCTGTAAAGTGAAGAAATGATATCATATTTAGTCAATTTAAAATAGACATATATCTTAACCTTCATATAGCTTGCATTATATATAGCATTAAATGCATATAAATTGCCTGGAATTCATGAAACTCCTGAAAGGAATCAATATACTACAGATTCTATTAACCAACGCCATTTCTGACCAACTGTATTCGTAAACAGAGCTCTACATTTTGTCTGTGCGATTTGTAGCAACGACTTTATACGGATTCTTCTTAATTGCACTGTTCTAGTAAGTCAACTATTTTGAATATATTTTGTGTCTTTTAAAAAGTGAAGATTAACAGTATTTTGGGATAACACTTTATTTGTTTGAACAGATTCCTGTTCAGGAAATTTTGCAGGTTAAAACCTGTCCAGAAATCGAATCAACGACCATCAGAGTTAGACACCGGGTTTCAACCTGCAAATTTTTTTGAACTGGAATATGTTCAAACTAAGAAAGCGGTGCCTAACCATGAGGGTCGTGGGTTCGATTCCCGGACGGGTTTCAACCTGAAAATTTTGTGAACTGGAATCTGTTCAAACTAGGAAAGTGTTATCTCAAAATAAGGAAAATACTGTCAATCTTTACTTTCTAAAAGACACAAAAATATTCATTGCTTTCAGCTTTGGGAGCTGTGTCACTCTCCTATCAGAGGGGTAGTCAATGCCCGTTACCTAGACTCCACCTGATTAACCTTCTCTTTTGTAGAAGCCCGGGTGGTCTAGGTGGCCGGCATTTACTGCCGGCGATTCGGTGCCTAACTTTAAGCGGTCGTGGGTTCGATTTTTTTCCTTTTTTTATGGTTGTTGTTTTGATTGGTCGACTGCTTTGTTCTTTTGTTTTCAACCAATCGAAGTGCCGTGAATAAGGGAAAATCACTAAAAATTTCTGTGGAAATGCACGTTGAGGCGTAAAATCGTCTTCATGCCGTTGAGCCAGAGTTATATTCCACCATAAACTGTATCTGTAGCGAACCATTCGGCAACGGTCATTGCAGTCCTGTCATTAATGCCCCGAGCTCGAACCGAATTCAATAATACGATCGCTCAAAGTAAGTCATTGGCGCTTGAGAACACAGATTCAGCGATAGCACCTTGTAAATTATGGGATTATAAGACCGGAAAAGCACCAAGAGCAGCTTTTTAGACTTACGAGTATCGACCACTTGTCATTGTTAGCTTCGGCGAGCTCGTATTGATAACAAATGACCAGGGGATCAGGCAAATGTGACCATATAATTAGACATAGTAGTCTAGTGCATTAAGTTTTTTAAAATTAATTTATCGACAAAGATACGCATTGTATATGGTGAAGATGAAACACATAATGCAACTCAAATAAAACAAATTGATTTCTGTCGACAGAGATAAAACCTTTCCCGCAGTGTTCAGTTATATCGAGCAAATATTGACCAGGTTAATGGGAATTGTGTCCATAAAGAGGCTTTGGACGCAGAAGAAATTCTATAACTACCATTATGTCAGTTTATAGCATGGTGGCTATTAAACGGTAGCGGTGGAATGATGGTGTCTTATCACAGTGCTTATTCATAACCAAACATAGACACCGAGCACTCGGATATCCTTGCCTTGCAACGTGCTTGCTGCTGTAACTCTTCTTTACAAGAGCTGCTTCCGAGTAATGTAAAACACATCATCGTTATCGAACAAACGATCTTTTAAAAATATGCCTTCATCCATGAATACTGTTGACAGTATCGGACAATAAGATCGGATTTTAAATTAGAGAGCTTCTGTCCTCAACACGTTTTTATACGAGCACCCATTAATTTTTCGTTATATGTTGGATAACATATTTCAAATGTAATCAGCCTATGAGTAAATGTGACAGTTCAGTTGTATCTAGGTCTGGGCAAACACATTACATTGTCGTTAATAAAACCAATATTGGGATCAAAGGAAATGTCCATCGATGAATAACTATTTACAGTATACTCTGAGATTCAAGTAATAAAGTTAGATATGTATGTATAACTGTGTACATACAAATTTAGGTACACAAGCTCTTGGTAAAATACAACAGAGTGTATTAATATGTTATAAATTTATATAGTTATAGCCGTTAGCTAGATTTATACGTATATTTGTAGCAACGTATTTGATTCATTCGATATAAAAACGTCTCGGTCTTATTAAAGGACAATTGAATATTCATGGAAGTGCCTGGCAACTGTCTTCAAAGCTTTTGGGAGATAATACAGGCAATAAATAATAAGGAGCAAACAAGTGTTCTACGTTATATATGCTATGGACAATCTGTTTCAATATAATAATTTTTCGATCTGAAGTTTCGTAAGCTGTTAAAGCGAAATGTACAATTCGGCGTTTTCGTTTCAGGTATATCAGACAAATAAAACACATATATTCGCTTAGGGAAACAACTAAGGATTATCCATTTGTTTTGACACAAGTTTGCAACTATTAAACATTGTCATTTGTTCAGATACCACGGACAACATAAACAGTCTCGATGCCACTGACAATGCACACCTAGAGGGTACTGGTCAAGCGAAGGACTCAATACAGGGTCCATGGCTCGAGACACCATAACTGTTCAGTTTGCTTGCCGTTCCTCAGATTAGGACAGTATACCAAGACACCAGAAGCTCCCTCCAACCTTCAAACTTAAAAGACTAAACCTAAGCACACATTGCCTGTCCAAAGCCCACCTCATGGATAGTCGGCTTCACATCAGACAACATCTCAGGTGCGGCTGGTTTTTAGATGCAAAATAGGCTTGATCAATCTTTTCGTGTGGTGCTGCTTGCGAAAAGAGAAAATTCGTTATAACCAAACCGTATTTGATTTGAGATGTAAAATTCACACAAATTCGACTGGTCTGTACTACAGACGATTAGTCTGGTCATCATCAGATGATGGTACACATGCAATGTTCACATATTTGTTACAAGGTTATGACTTCTTCAACATAGGCGTTGTGTCCAAAAACAAGATTAATCCTATATAAAATAAAACAACAGTAGGAGCTTCATGGGAAATCTCAACGACGTTCATGTTGTTTGCACAAACAAAGATTTTTTTTTTGAGGTGCCAAATTAGTTAGTGCTTATCTGTGTTGCTTCAGTCCAGTGCCGTTTGGTTTACATTTGTGTATACCCATAAAGATCAGTGAGTTCTAGTCCTTCTAGTATACTCGAAGGCGTGAGTGTGTAATAGTTACTGGCGAGAGGCGTAGCGGTTTTAAAATACAGGTTAAGCAAAGGCGTCCACAGTTCGAGACACCATAACGTCTCAGTTCCATTGCTGTTCACTTGATAATTAAAGAATACAAGGCATAGGGAGTTGCCAACAACCATTCAACTTAGAATAAAGCCATCAAGAAGACCAGAAAGCACACGATGCCCTGTTCCGAGCCAGCATCATTCAAAGATATGCCTTATTACTGGTTCGACATTTATCGTTGGAAAATATGCTTGAACAATCTTTCCGTCTGAAGCTGCTTGTAACAATCGGCCCAAGGAAAGAAAATCACTTATTACCAAACAATATTTGATTTGGATCGTTTGGTTGTTTTATTTTGGGTTTAGTGTCGTACTTAAGAGATTTAATTGATCTGACGATGGATTGTCCACTTGACACTGTTCCGCGAAAACAGTAGGCAGACGCTCTAACCACAAAGCTACTACCGAGGGCGATTTAAATAGTAAAATTCACCCAAATTCCACTGCATCTGTACATAACAGCGATAAGCCTGGTCACCATCAGATGATGTTACACAGTTAAAGGGCTAAGATATTTGTCAAATGATCGAGACCTCTACGAAATCAGCGTTGTATCTAAAACAATATCAACGCCTCCAAACGTGTGATATTCTGGTGAGATCCCAGTACGACGTTATGTGGTTTGAACAAATTTATATTTTGTGTGGTGACATATACGTTAGTGGCCTTTTATCACCATTGTCATCAATGATTTCTATCCCTTCTGTAACACGCGGAAACGTAGCTGTGGAATGGTTACCATGGGCCAGAGAGTAATTTTCTGCCCCATTTGTTGGGGTCTCCACTTAAATAAATACAGACAGACATACACAGACAGTAAACGACTACAAACGCCTTTGTTACAGAATTCTATTCTGTTGTTGACATTTAACCATGCTCAACATTATAGCAAATGTTGAGCCAGAAAGTTGTGAACTCTTTTGTTCACTTACTTCAATCAACATTTACCAGTTTGGGCCCTTTTTCTGGTTGTCATTAAGCCCTCTCTGTCAAATATAGTGATCCGTTCAAGGTGGTCATTCCGTCGTTTCTGTCAGATTAGGGGGTTTTTAGAGGTCAATATATTTGGACTTAAGAGGATTTTTTCGTCTGGTCATTCATTTGTCGCAGTGAATTTATGTCATGTTTTTTCCAGGCGGTTATTTCATCGTGACTGTTATGATAGGGGATTTTTTGACCAAGTTGTCGTTTAGTCTTCAATTTAATATTGTGTGATTGTTCTCACGAGAAACTTCACTGGTACAGCCAACAACACTATGGGTTCAGATACACACGATTACGTTACAATGCATACTGTATTGAGGTTAACAAATTATCGCACGTACATTTAATGAATCGATTAAGACTGATCGATCTGGTATAAATCAAATCTATTTCTGGTGCAACCATTTATCAAGCAAACCACGACTATAGGAATATTCTAAAAGATGTTTGTGTATGAAGAGGCCTTGTTCTTAAATTAATTTCTCTGACAACTATTATATCTGTTTATTATATGGCGATCAAGAGAAGAGGTTGATGGATGGGAGTTTTAAAGTGAGAGTTGACCCACAACCAAACGCCGGTCCCTATAAATTCGATAATCATTTATCCTGATTGGTGGGTATAACGTGCCAGTGAGGCTTTTCTTATCAATGTATGTAACAAAGCGATTGAAATCACGCCGATATTATTCAACAGAATCAAATGGATCTTAAAAATGAACTTTCATTCGTGAACAGTATTGACATTCTCAGCATGATCGCATTTTAAATTATAAAACTACTAACCGAACCAAGGTCTTAGATTGTTTGTTTGATTGGGGTTTAACGTCGTACTCAAGGGTATTTCACTTATATGACGACGGATTGTCCACTTAA
>JAVFBX010189757.1:0-24271 GCA_034783855.1 Mopalia kennerleyi | reverse complement strand
AAATGGAATATTAAGACTGTCAAGATTTCTTTATAAAAACATTAATTGGATCTGTCTGCACTGGAAGTAAACTACAGGAACATGACCAGTCTCGATTCAACCTATTTCATAATTTTTATTTTTACAATTAAATCCTATTATAATAATTCATATAATTACTTTGTTAAATAATTTCTTTATGCACTGCATGTTTAAAATTTTACAATATATGACACATTATATTAAATTACTTAATTCTATGAATAATAGAGACTAGGAAAAACACAGAAAAAATTTTGACCACCTTTTTGTGGCCAAATTGTTTTGGTCGGGGCGACCAAGTTCTTCTAACAGTGTGTTCTTGATCAAATGACTTGGAAAATGTACAGCTTCTCGCGCAACCAATCTACTTTCTCAACTTCCACAACTAAGACAAACTAAAACAAAAGTCTGTACCCACATGGGGTGATTAACACATCCTATATATATAATGAGGGTTTCGTTCTTTAAAGGAATCATCGGTTCCCTGCTCTTGTCACAAGTTTGTCATGGCTGGAATCATGATTCTCCTAATCCAAATACCTTTTTTTTAAATCTTTCAATTCGCCGTTACGCAAGCGCGTCGTCAAGGTCGTCAATATCGCGTGTCCTTATTTGTTTGATTAAGCTGGTTTCTAATCTTCCACATCATTTAATATAGATTGTATTATATGACTGGATATTAGCAGGCTTTACGGGAACGGCTAGCTACCAGCTTGATACAAGTGCCTGGTATTTTTCTCTCAAACGTGTCTCAGTATATTTACACTTATCGACATGTAGTACCTGTCTTTCATTGAGGAGTTATAAACTGTTTAACCTTAGGTCTGTACCGAAATCGAAATCACGATTCGCTCCAAGGACAATATTAAATACAAGATTCCCTTACCTTTCAAGCCGACGATACCTGCTGTATATTGATATATTCCTTAATAAAACCAGGAGTAGCTTTCCGAAAATCACCAGAACTGCATAAAACTCAACCTTGGTCTGTACGGTTTCATAAGAAAGATGTACAGAAATGTTCATTGTTTTATTGGGCTAGCTCTATTTATCAGAAGAGATGCAAACCGCATAAGCTGAATTTATTTGAAAATTCTACCCCTATAGTACGGGAGATACTGTATTTGTGCACGATTTTAAAATATGAAAGCGTTAATGTTTGCTTTGAATGGGTACCGAGTCACGTGGGAATTCAAGGAAATGAATCCGCGGACTTGTTGGCTAAATCTGCTTTGTTTGATTCATATATGTCTAAAGAACTTTCTCTTTCTGTTGCAGAAGTAATGAGTTTTGTTAAACCATATTTTATTACATTATGGCAGAATGAATGGGACACAGCGTTAACAGGCAGATTCTTTTATCAATTTTATCCTCTGGTCTCTTTCCCTTTTTTATCATTGTCATCGAGAAGATCAGAGGTTTTAATTTTTCAATTATTGTCCGGCCATATTCCATTAAATTTTTATTTAAAGCGGTTTAATCTACATGACACAGGCCTTTGTGAAAGTTGCGCTGTTGAAGACTCCATCTCACATTTTTTATTCCATTGTACATTATATCATGACAAACGTTTAACCTTTTACTCCTCACTTCAAGCTTTGGGAATTGTTAACCCATCTCTCCGATCTCTTTTTAAACCAAACACATTAACAAATAAAATTTACCAAGTCACTGCTAATTTTATTATGGAATGTCATAAGTTTTAATGGTCGAAGACAAAAGTCGCATTGTATCATAAATGTTTGTGTGTACATGGACATGAGAATATGTAGGAATAATTGTTAGAAATATATAGATAAGAAATATATTTTTAATGTAAGATATATATTCCATTTCTGATGATAGTATGGTGTATTCCACTTACAGTATGTGTATGAATGTGTAAGCCTACTGTCGCTTGGGTGCGTGAAATCATATGTCTTAACCCACCTTTACACTTGTATAATGTTTTGTCATTTGTATTACCTACTGGTTGTGCTGTATGTACCTATCTGTCTAGTCATGTCTGTATCTTTCCATGTTGTATTTCCCCGTTTATGTGCTAAAGATAACTGATTAACACCTGTAAATCACATTATGAGACAAACCCGTATTTTCATGGCGCGAATCATTCGTTTGAATGGGGTCGCCACAATTTAAAATATGTATGTATGTGATAGTGTCGAAATCAATACATTTTTATATGGATTCTCATAAGTATTGTAACAATGGTTGAATGGTGGTATAAAATGTTTATGTTCCAAGTGATTTGAATGGCACTAATGTCATGGTGCTGACTGATGTTTTCTATATTGATGATTCGCCAACGAGGAGAGTACTTTGTGGCAGTGATGGGACACATATACTAATAAATCCGAATAGATGTATCGTATATCGCTTTGCATCATGCCTTTGCGATGATTCAGCAATATGTCAGGGCTTTTTTTTTAAATTTGAAATAAACGTTCGAAAATGTCATATATATAAGGTTGATAAGGTAAGAACGGAAAACTAAATAACCTATCGATTTACCATGTGCAAAAACAATTCAGTAAAGTAGAATGGTCTGCAGACGTGAATGTTTTATTAGCATGGTAGATATTAGATTCATTCGTTCATTCATCCATCCATGCTTTATATTGTTAATTTATACATTCGTCCATCCAGCTGCGGTGGCTGGTTGGAGGGAGCTTCCTGTTGCCCTGGTGCTTTCTGAACTAAAGAGAAATAGGAAGCTGATATGTTTGTGATGTCTCTGTATTGTCCTGTGAGTGTTTTGTATTTTTCCTGTGATGTTTTTGTTTGTTGCCAGTGGTGTCTGGGGTGAATTCCTTCACCCATTGGGCTGGCACCCCATCATGTGAGTAAAATAACCTTAAGTACGGCGTTAAACACCAATCAATCAATCAAGCAGTGCAACGATATCGATAAAATGCGAATGCGTATCAGATCACTTTTCTAGATATAAAATGCAAAGAAATGTTCAACTGAAGAACAATCTTTGTAGGATGAAAGGGAGGCTACCGGTAAACTGTTCAAATCATGATCATTACTATTTTGTAAGACTACTTTACTCTATACTATTACTTGGAAGACATACCTCCAAGGTTTTGTTCTCGGTTGATGTGGATTTCGCAAACACCAGCAAGCAATTCATCCTACATCTGTTCTGTGTAATTTTTGTTTATTTTCTTTTTACGAAATGATGTCTTGAAAAAAGTGTATTAGCAAGTGGATTGATAATTGGTTTAGACGTTAACAATTTGTTAAAATGTCGTCATTTCGTAAAATTTGTATTCCTTGTGCATTGATCGACAGCATGGTCATCAAGCTATCTCACACACTTAAACACAGTGGTTTAACAAAAACTTCGATAGAAACATCAATGACTTCGAAGATTTGTTTCTTTGGGGCTTTTGAAGTTAAGTGACGACAATGATTGAACAACTGTGCTTCTGTTTTTACCTCTTATTTTTGTTTGTCGCCAGTAGAGTCAAGGGGGCTTTTCTCCACACTTTGGTCTGGCATGTCGGCATTTGAGTGAATGTTCTGCATTGAACCCCAAGCAAACAAATCTATGGGCGGTGGATCGGATACTCCGCCTAGTGCTCTCTTAGCCAAGGTGTAGCACGACGTTGTGTTTGCAAAAAGTCGGTTTCCACAATATGCCCTAGTTTACCTTATTTTGATTCTTGTATTTATCTTATATTTAGTCATTGTAAACTGCCAGCGACGTTCAGCTGTGATATCCTCTATTCACCTAGCGGTACACACCGCTATTTGAGTAAAATAAATATGCATAATAAATCAATCAAGTTTCAATCAATGATTCACTGTATCACCTCGAGATAATTCTTGGAATATATTCGGAATGGTGTCAATCACCAACTCTACTCTTTCTTCAAACCGTTCGTGTCCACTCGTTTACTGCTTGGAATGCGGTAGGTTTAATTTGTCTAACGGGCGGCTCTACGGTACCGTACTAATTATTTCTGCCTGTCGTGTACTGAATGAAAAGTGCGGAGGACTTTTTCAGCACAAACTAATCAAGCAATCAATCAGTGAGTTGGTAGGCGAAGTCTGGCTGAAATTACTCGTACACATTATACATACTGACTGAAAGGATACCTTGATGTTTTGCACATTTGTGAAGTTATTGCCCTCTACCGTTTCAAAGACATCTTTTAACCAATAAGCCTAGGTTGTACTGTCTAACAAATATTGCTAACTATTTTTGAAACATTGCATATACAATATACTTTCACCCCGATCAAAGCTTTTATCTCGATAATTCACCAGTGGTCATTTTAACATGAACTATGACACCATTAATGAAAGCAGTCATATTTGTAGACATATTTTATTGTTAAATCAATCAAGGTAAAGTCCGTGTGTGCCGTTATATGTACACTTACACATGTCTAAAGTTCATAAGCTCTTGCATGTGATGTGAAGTGTAATAAGTATTACCAGAGCGATTCCAAACTTGGCCGCGGGCGTGCATTGATTCAGTAGTTAGCGAGTCGGATTACTGATTCTCCTTCGATGTACCGCTATCAGGTTTGAGGTTCACACAATGCGTCTCCTGGTGGCTTTTGTGAAGTTTCTTCTCGGTTTCCACCCCGTTCAAGTATTGCGGTGCGAGTAATTGACAATTCGTCTCATATAAGTGAAATACCCTTGAGTGCGACATTAAACCCCAATTAAACTCAATTTCGAAATTCTATAACATACTAATAGTAAACGTCTTTATCGCGTTTATTATAAATGTCAGTTCATATAGTCATGCACGTAATAACGAAAGTTGCATGGTTTATCGTTAAAGTGAACGTTTTACTATATCGTGACCTTTCACTTAAATACCAGCGTATGTTACACGAAACCCTTACCCCCATTATAATTATGGTCTGAATCGTGATGGCGCCAATGTTGTGTTTAATAACCTTAAGAAATTTCAAGATTTCCGATTAATTCGTTAGTCTTTTTCCCCTGAAAAGAAGTGAAGTCTTCATGAAAAACTATCATAATAACATCGTTCTCAGCAAATAGAATGCCCTATTTACGATGCAGGATTTCTGTAAATCTTGACCGAACCATTCTGCAAAACTACACAGAAATTTGATATAGAAATGTTAGTGTTTAAACGGTTCAATTTCTGGCTGCATAATAAGGTATCGATCTCTCCAAAAAATGTACATTGATGGTTTAAGTTCATCTTATTTCCGGGTTGAAATTGGGCTTTGGCGATCTTTCTTTTTGGAAAAGCAATTGAGTTTGTTTTCTTATGCGATCTTTTCCCTTTCTTAATGCGCCTATTTAATAAAGCGTTGAGCTTATTTGTCAGTATAGAAGTTCTTTTTGTTACGCCCAGTTGTCGTCAATGATCTTACTTCGTTAAAAGAGCGATATTGTTACGTAATATTGTTGTAGAAAACGAGCAACCAATTACATTTGAACAGGAGCAATAATACTTTATAAAGGAGTCGAGTGTCGGTGTATCTGGATGTAAACAATCACAACTATCATAAGGCACAGGCTAGATTAGTATTAACTTTTCGTCAATATTGAATGGACATTCTTTGTATCTCTTCGGTTATGCAAGTTCACCAGACTGGCTATATCAGCTTCGATAGTTATCAAGGAGTATATTTGGTCAGTATGAGGACAGTACGACAACAGTAAATCGTTTTGGCTTTGAACTAAGAGTAAAGAATCAAACAATCAAAATATACACTTTACCAGTTTCAGAGACAGTACGCTGTCAAAATTACATAAATAAGCTTTTGTTATTAATACAAGGTACAACTCATGAAGGCTCTTCGTTTATCAACTGACAAAAAAAAAGGTCCCCAGGGCAGGGAAAAACATTTACGTTTACTCCCACCGCGGAAACTGTGGGCGTATTATAAGGCTGTTTGTCAAACGCTGTGTCTTCATTGTTTATTTGTGGAAAAGTCTTTCTTCTAAGTGGTAAGTGCGTAGCCAGCCTTAGGAATACACAAGTAATGCCATTAATAATCAACTACATGGGTACTCACCGGCTTATAACAACGTTCAATGGAAATATGTACTTCAGTTTATTAACTCTAAACTCCAATTTCATACTGAATGTTGACAACTATATAACACCTACCACAATTCAAACCACCTTCGAATTGGAAATCGCAGCTACTCTCCCAAAATAGTTGTTTGAATATAAAACTCAGAGACAGAGAATTGTATCATATTGTTTTAACCAGTACGGTATTAAAAACCTCAATAGAAACATTGAAATAAATATGGTTTAGACATAAATGTACCCAGTAACGGCATATGGATCCTTAACGTTCGCATATTAAATAATTGTCACAAGTTGTAAGAGATGTAATTATTTCTGCAGCGACATCTGTAGGTAAGGGGAGACAATTTAATGTCTGTTCAACAACAATGCTTCAATATCGGTTGCTTAGACGATACGCATTACAGTGGGTTTACTGATTTGATTTATTATGGTTTTACTTGGAACTAAGGTTATTTCACTCATATGGCGACGCGTCAGTACAATGGGGTGAAGGTAGCTACCCTCGACGTCGCTGACGACAAAGAAAGACAACATACAAACACATGATTGTTTAGTCTAAGTATTGGTTAATGATTTCCTCCATCTTCCTCGCTGTGAATAGTTCGCATGTTGGATTCTTTTCATACTACTGGTACAATCTAGATAGTTTATCTTAATATAAAATGCTAAATTCCCAAGGAAATTGCACATGTTCGTTGCATCGAATAACCACAAAGCTTGCTTGTTTGTTTCGTTGTTTTATTTGGGGTTTTACGCCATAATTAAAGTGATTTTCCCCCCTATGACGGCGCGCCAGCTCAATGGGTGGAGGAAACCACAGCCGAGGTCACAGGCGCTTAAAGACGAGACAACCACAAAGAGGCCATACCAGATCGGCTTTAAGAGCACCAGTACAGCCGGCAGTTACTCTAAGCCACCCGATTAAACACATAGTTTATATCTGAAAAACAATACGAAAGTCATATTGAGACCTGCTCATTTATAATCAATTTTATATTTTGTAAATAACGGCATGTGTCATTGGAGCAAATAATGTTGAGAAATTAAATCTAGTCGATAGAACAAACACATTTACATGTAATGGTAGATCTAACACATGACGAGATTGGCGTGATAAAACCAACCATAGAAAGACACGACTAAATATAACATGATATGTACATTTCGCGATATTGGTATTTCAAAGTATTTCAATAAAATGCTTGTCTCCTTACAACAACAAAAATTCACATAAAGAGTGTTGTAAAATATATTACAAATTATTTATATGCGGTGAGACACAATGTTATTATCGGTGTTCTGCTCCGAGTAAACATGGATATATTACAGGCAAACAAAATTGGGATTATAGAACAGGTCAATACACACAAATGTTGCCGAATATTAATGTACAGCCGGTAGAAGCAAGTTTAATATTTACACGAGTTTTAACCATGAATTACCCAGTGTGCATTACAAAACAAACAAAGCATAACAGGGGTACTTAATACTCTGAGGTGCTAAACATTTCCTTTACTATTTTTGATTCGACTGACTGCTACTAAATCTGTTATAACAGGTTGATAGATTCCCCATTTTTTGGATTAGACGCAGTGGCTTATGGGAATGTGGACAGTAAACGATACATTGTTAGTATACACATTGTATCCCGACATTTATCGGCTCCAGTTTTCTAATAGCTGCAGCAGTATTGAAGCATATATATATAATTATATGTACAAATGAACAAGGTGTAAGGCTAATGAGCAGTGTGTCCTTCATAATAAACAGTGTTGGCGCTTTGTTCTTAGTCAAATTCAAGAAGAAAAACGATGCTATTAAATAATAAACAAATTTGATAAGGTGAATCAATGTAGTCATCAGCTTTACGAACATACTCCAATCGTAACTTCAAATAAACTTCAGTGGGTTTCATAAAATAAAGTACGAGGACAAGTTCTCCGTATATATATATACAGTAACAGGTCTTTCCTAGGAACTCACGTACTGCATGTGCAATACAATAAACATGACATAGACATGTACACATGTACATGACATAAACATAGACACATCACAATCATCCTCCGTTAAGATTTCCCTTCCATCGACATCCATTAAATCCGTTCAAATAGTATAGGTTATTGGTGGGCGTAGGTACAGTGTTTGTTAGAGAGTTGTTGAAAGGGAAACAACACAGAAATAACCCGAGCTATTCTTATATATGTACAAGCTGAACAGTAATAATAACAGTGTTATATGAAAGCGGCTGACTATTGTCAAGTCTCAGTATCACTATAATCCACATGCATAAACTCGCCCTGGTGGAATCCTTGGTGATAGTCTGTTTTATAATCATATTCATACTCCCGCATTGACGGGAGAGGAGACTTCCGAACCTCCCTTAATTGAATGACGCCATTAGGCGAGTCTACGTGAGATTCACTGTGTCGGTGCCCATGACCCGACTTACACTTGGAACAGTGTCTCTTGAATCGGGGTTTTTGTGTTGAACCGTGACACCTAATAGCAAACCTTAGTTCTTCAGCCATTTCTGAACATGTTGATTGCTGAAAATATAAAAAAAGAACAATTAAATTTGTTTGATCTTAACAGCCAGAAAGAAAGAGTTGATGTCCACCGTATGCATATTTGTTTTGGGTTTTCCCATTTAACGTCTTAATGTAAGGAATGGACGAATATTTCAATCAGCCCCGTTTGACTCGAATTTAGAAGTGGACTGGTGTAGCATTTATTGGAGGAGACAGTCCCTCAGCTCCTGTTAGTCACTAAATAATACCTGGGGAAATTTAAGTCAGAATTAATAAGACGGTCTTATTATTCAGATATAATCCGTCCGAATACGCAGAGGTTGTTTCACAGTCCATTATGCAGGAATCAGCTAAAATCAGGATGTACAGAATGGTACTAAGGTGGCCTTTGCGCCAGATTTCCAAATGACCATCGGGCACGGCCTTTGCTTCCAGTAACACATTAATGTTGTGTGGAGATGGCAGTCCGCCAATGACATTCACCAGTGGGCATTTGTCAATGGCAAAATCATGATACAGTGCTAGTTAGAAGTCATGATTGGCGACCCAGGCGCTCTACATCCCCAATGATTTAATCAGCAAATCGCTTATGCTTATTAAAGAAGCTGCGTCTTATCAATCAAGGCTTATCAAGATAGCATTTGCCACAATGGAAAGGTCTCGGAATAGTTGTGAGCCTTGATGAATGTACAATTGCCTCAGAAGCATCATAACCTAGACCGGAATTTAGATAACGCCTATATAGAGCACCACAGTACTAGGTGGCAGGAAACGTAAATTTATTGGATACAAAATTCGGCAATTATTGCTCTGGTAATATATCATATGCGGAATCATTTGGGAGACATTCAATAGGTGACTAATAGCGGTTCAGCAATTAGTCCATCAAATCACAGAAATCAATCATGGAAAGAGAAACGCATTCTGCTGTATAATATTTTTACTTCTTTAATTCCCATGCTAAGTGAAATAATTTAAGGTATGGCGTAACAAATGTCCAAATATAAGCACAAACTTCAGGTATCACAAATCAATACATTAGCTCAATATGTTTAAACCCGTTTGGTAAGTCCTCGGCAACGGAATATATTTTTCGTTAGTATTAAAATCAACCAGACGGACTTTACACGTAACTCCAAGAGTGAATCGTTGGGATCGTTAATTAATATCACAGTCACTCAGTGCTACAGTGTAAGTGATTTCTCATCAGAATTATAACTGTACTTATCGTGTATGTTTTATGTATTTGCACAAGTACATTGGCTTGTATTAGGGATAAAACAAGTCTTAACCGGTTTAATTCCGGCAAAATGCCATTTATGTTTGCTCAGTTATATTCCTTTTAAATCGTTTTTTGTGTGAATGAAGTTAAATTCAATTCAATCAAATTTTATTCAAGTAAAAACAAAAAGGCATTACTCTGTCCTCCTGTGCGTTCTTCTTTGAATTCCACACAAACTCCATTATTGCAACTATAACTGCCATGGCCAAGCCTGCCAACAAGACAACAAAGATGCCGCCAACGTTTTCCACACCCAGTGCAGCCGCTGTAGATTCTTTCTTGGTGTCATCTCTGTTACATGATCCAATGCTTTTCCACCATTTATTATATAATTTATGAATTTTACCTCCTTCTTGAAGTTCTAAGATAGCTAGCGAAAACTTGTCTCGATATGGCGAATCTGAAAACGAAAATTAAACGAAGTTAAAAGGGATAAATGTTTCGCATAGAGACCCCATTGATAAATACTCTTGATATCCAGACAACTAAAATATGGGTTTAGAAATGTTGTTCTTTGTACATCTTACGTTTAGTATAGGTATCGATTTAATGGACAGACTTACAAATACTGTATTATCTTCATTGCATTATGTCTAAGGCAGATATCGCCAGTGGTTTTTACCCGGACTCTTTCAGGTTTTCCACCAAACAACGACAAAGCACTTGTCGTACAAGTTATACATCTTCTAGGACCATGTTAAGCACCACAAAAAACTAAATAAATCTTAACAAATGAAAACCCCATTATGGTTGCTCAGCACTGACAAACCAAGGGGAAGACTGTATCATTATTTTGTATTCATTTGCCTACATTTAAAAGTATTGAATTTAATCCTGATATTGTTTATAACATGTTATGTCCTTTATCTGGGCATGTGGATGATCATATGTATAATTGAATGAATACGTCTGGAGCCAAATCTGAAAGCATTGAAAACACATAGAAATTCCGTCTGGCTTAATTTCTGCATTCCAATCTTGGCCCGTCGCCGTGGTGAGGTTGTCCTGCTACTGAGTCCCCTTTGATCGAGTTCCTGGATAGCTCCGCCAATAGCGACGCTTGTAGGTTTCATTACCAATAAACGTAACATAGTTTGGCGAAAGTTAACACAGTTGAAAGAAAAAAGAATGGGAAACGAGGACAATCCGTCGTCATATATCGGGGTATAAAAGTGAATTACATTTGAGTACATTGGACATACGTCTCTCGGGGAACTGATGTTCCATTTCGGATCAACAAGGGCTTAAACCCTTGCATAAGCCTTTCCGTTAACAAACAATCGATTTTTCCACAAGGCTTCCAGCAAATTATTATTTCTGTTTCGATATTCTATCCCGCTAGAAGATTGATGCTTCAGCTTCTGCATGAAAACATGTTTATTGATTACCTTGTCTGAGGCCTAAACAACCCTTATTTTTTACGACACATCAACAAATCTTTCATTCTTACAGTCGGAAATGCATCGGCTTTCCGGATATACGCGAAATGAAAAACATCAAATGCGACAAATTTGTATTGTTTTTCGCTCAGCCAGCACAGGATATAATTCCATATAAAACAAACATATAAATCAAACTTGTCAAATTCTTAAAACAGATCTGTCACGGATAGCACTTTTTTAATAGAGCAATAACTGTTTCTTTAAAACATTTTCATAGCAAGGCACTTCGTTTCTTCACGTATTCATAGACAGATGTACGAAACATTGTTGATGTTGATATGTGTCTTTATGTTTTCAACTGTGCTAACTTTTGTCAAACTATGTTACTTTCTGTGAGGGTGTAATATGTCAAATATAACTCACTTATTGGTGTTCCGATGCCGTAGCCCTTGCTATCTAGCAATCCACCGACTTGCATTAGGTCACAGTCTCGTTGTATTTCATAATCAATCGTGGTTGATTCCATCAGGTATGCATAATTACCCTCAAGTACTTTGTCAATACCTTCTCGATAGTTGTTTGTGAATACACTTGGTTCTTTGGACTCCATGTATCGCCACATGGTTTGATAAACATCGATTGAGGAATCCTGAAATAATAAGTTAACAAAACAAATTCTGTAAAGAATAAAACCGAATTTTGGATTTCAATTAAAATAAGCGTTGTCCATCTACAAAGAACGGCACAAGCTACAGATGTTGTAGAACTAGCATAACTAATGGCTATATACATTTAAAGAATTACACGTAAATTACACCATAGCGAATATGTCTGATTGTAGATTGACCAAACTCCATATATATGTAACAAATAAGACATATATATATGTCTTTATGGCTTGATTATGGATAATGGATGAAGGCAAATCAATTTTAGAAAGGTCATACTATTGAAATAAATGCTAGTATTTAACTCCGGGAATTTATATAAATAGATAAATTAAATATTTACATGTTTTATAAAACGTATTAGAGAATAACGTGAGAATTGTCAATACAATTTGGTTCGGGGTCGGATTTCCAGATTCACCGTATGGGACACGATTGTTGACGGCTGTTTTTTTTTCTAATAAATTATATGGATAAAAAGGTATACGTCTATTTAAATAAAATGTACATGTTATGCCATTCTGAATTGTAGACACCATTCATATCCATAAAATCTACTTTGTTCCTCAGTGAAAACTTTGAGCAACAACAAAAATTACGATGGAGAAATTTGATAAAAGCATTACCATAGCGAGAATTCCGTGAATAATTCATATCTTTTCATTATTTTGAAGCGCACAATACAAAGAACCCGAACGATAACTTTATTTAGCACTTTGTCATCAATCACAATTTCTCATCATTCCAATTGTTAATATTTCTGTTTCTCTGCACAACGGATTTCGTTTCCAGCAAACTTACTATGGAAGAACATAGGTGTAGCTTATGTAAGTGAACACTTGAGCTGGTAACATCCAGTATCAACTGGAGTTATGTTTTTGGCTGCCGGCTAGCATGATTCAATGTTTGTTTGTTTGATTGGGGTTTCACGCCGTACTTGATTTTCATGTCACTCAAATAACAAGGTGTTAGCGCAATGGGTGAAGGAAACCACCCTCAAGACCAGTAGCAAAAAACAAAGCCGAGAGAGGACAAATCACAGGATGTAATAACAAGATATCACAAACCGATCGGCTTCATAAAGACCCTTAGCTCTGAAACGGGCCGCCTATTTTTATACATTTGGACCATTGCCACACATGCTTACAAAGCTAACCAACGCTTTAATGATTTAAACTTCTGGTTTATTTTTGGGGATCAATAATAAACACAGAATATGTAATTCATAAAGCCTGTCTTATGTTTACTGCTTCAACTTCTAAATGCCAAGTTAATGCTGTAACAGTGGCGGTTGTTCTTCGTCTGGCGTAATTTGAAAAAGAAAAACAAAAGTCTCAAGGAAAATACACCAAAATATGGTCCAAAGATTTCATGGAGTTAAAAGAATATCTTCCATTTCATGTTTTAATGTTACACAAATATATCAGTATATAATTTTGTGGAAAATTCGAAGGTGCTTTGACCCAAGGTGGACCCTATGACATGGCCTGTAGTGTGTTCCCTGTTTGGGGGGTTAAATTATGGAAGCGTATCGTTGGCATACACATGAAATTACGTCACTTGTGGGGTAACACATTTTTGCACAGGAACATCATATTTAGCCAAAGCTCAAAATCCCATCGCACAATAACACGACAGAAAACTTGTTCACAAGCGAATGCAATGCTCCGTTTCCATTTAATATCCTGTCATTATAATCTTGTTGTATTGTATAAATGTTAAGAAACACAATTAAGAATTCTTCCGACGGCGATTGCGTCAGGGTCTGTGACCTACAGGACCAACATATACAGCCATTTCATACATTGATTTTACCGACTAAATTACCTTAAAAAACGCCCACGTTGTTCCACCTGCTAAAGTTCCATAAGAAATCTCCGTTTGTTTGGCTAGGTCATCCGCACTGTTGATTGGAGAGACCATTCTTTCCACAGTCAAAAAAGCAGCCAAATTTGCTGTGTATGATGATATGATAATAAGCGTGAAAAACCACCAAATACCCCCGACAATTCGAGTGGACACGGCCCTTGGGTTAATGTCTGAGCCTTGTTGCATTAATGTTCCTACTGTGAACCAAAAACTGTTGGATAAACTAAACGCATTTTCCACTGTGTCCGTATCTGCATTGCAAGGGTGGGGGTTGTACCATTCATAGGGGCTGAAGCGGGCCAGAATAAATATAACAAAACTGACCATCAAATAAGCAGCAATAACATAAAGCCAGATCTCGATCGCCAGAGGGTTTAGGAAAGAAAACAAACCGGGTTTTTCCCTCTTGGGTACTTTGAACAAAATAGTTATTCCCAAATTTAAGAAGGGCTTGGTAAAGTCAATCACTTGTTCCCGGAGGTAACTGATCGTTAGAGCGGCAACAGCCATATCGGCCTTCTGCAAGATAAAACAAGAAAATGAAATAAGAGTGGTCCCATGTGTGATATACAAGTGGTAGGAGTTTCAGTATATTACACCCTAGATGCTAATATCTGCAATGCAAAGTCATCAATTTTGTTACATTCAATCCCACGAAAACCAATACACTGCACTTTCAATCGCACAGATGGGTATTGCGGTGTCTATAAAGGTACAACTCATTTGGTTGATGTAGATCTACGTAAATTATGTAAACATTATCTGAAATCTAGTAATATTGTGTTGATGGGTAGCCTAGCAAAGTTTATTTGTCTGTGAATATTATGACAATTGCTCGTTTTTTTGTCTCGCTCCAAAGGATTCATACAGTTAGTCTTATGGCATCGATTTTCTTCGCAGACGGCGCGCCCTAGTAATACGACAACATCTTGTATAAGTCCCTTAGCGGTGGAACCATAGGATACTACGTTTAACACTTTCAGCTTTATCCCATTTTTGGTTATAGGCTTCAGACGATTAAATTCAAAGTTTGTGTATTAATTTATTTAGGAAAACTTCGCTTTAGACACTTTTATCTTTTCATCTGTTTAGGTTGGTAGTCGGTTTAAATTAGACACACCAGAACAAAACTGTTTTCCACACTTTTATGAGATTTGACTAAATGTTTGAATACAACTTTCTTATGGAAACTTGCATATCGAGTTTCAGTTTTACATGGTTTTGTCAATTACTCGCCTATATTTATCCATTCAAATTAAAAGCAGATTGCAAAATTGATATAGTTCGCAACACCGGCTAGTATGCTAGAGGACAAGTGTATTATACTTTAAACTGTGCCGTACTTTAATCAGATAAACCGAGAAGTATTTATTAGGACTACCACTGAGGAGTTTGACATAGTAAAGTAAAGTAACAGCTCCGAAGAAAGATAATGAATTCATTTTGACTCAACGTTTCGGTGTATTTATCAAACCATAATCAGGAGTCCTGATGATGGTTTGGTCAATACACCGAACCGTTGAGTCAAAATGAATTTATTATCTTTCTTCGGAATTGTTACTTTACTTTACGAGAAATATTTATTTATCGTCTTATTTCACGGGTTTAATAGCACTAGCGCTCGAAATCATAATACAGGTGTTTTAAAGTGACAGTTTTGGAGACTGCTACTGAAACAAGCACTCAACGAGACTAAAACCAATACAGGTATCTTAGAGATTAACCAAAACGAGTTTTAAACGATTTAGTTGCGATGAAATAAATCTTACCCTATCAACGAGTTCTCGAACAAGTCCATTCCATTCCCGAGTCTCGTCGTCACGAGCACCATATATTCCATCCGGTACTAAGTAAATTTCGTATTTAAAGTCCACTATTTTGGCTATTTCGTTTAAAAGATCTATACAGAATCCCTCGTATTTGTTGTTTCCTTCCAGTTGGACTTCAGACTCCTTCAACATCACATATGGCTTCTCCTGGAATGTCAAAACTGCAAAAGTGTTAAAGCTCATTGGAGATGCTCAAAGCGTATACTGTTATATCCTACATAATATGCAAGGTAATTGGTTTAAGTTTGACGCAATTCCCAATTATATTTGACTGTATTAAGTAAATGAACTATTGTATGGAAGCGTCTTGAGAGAAAACACATAAACGAGACTATTTGCCGCTAGTTCATGACGTCTGAGCCCATGCAGCAGTAAACGCCATAATAAACAGAGATTTAGATAAATCAAGTATAGCGAACATGGTCTTCTAAAGAATATAATTACTCTTTGAATTAATGAAACCAACAACCCACAGTATTGCTTAAACATCCGTTTTACCTTAAAAAACTGAATAAAAGACAAAGTAGAAAATTAATAAATATAAGATATGTTTTGTAATCACGGCAATCATGCAAGGGGGCGATTTTTTTACCTATTGACAATACTTCAGCTATAATACAGAAATGGACACGATTAGGATGTGTATTTAAATTGTGTTCTACCGGACTAAAATCATTAATATCTATAAATTTTAAATTAAGATACAGAATAAATTGCTTTCTATATTAATATAAAAAAGTCAACTAGCGTCCCTATGTGTTATATGATGACAAATCATATTTATTTCTTCTCTAGACAATAATATTATTGCTTTCTGTGTAGTATGCATCCATCCATTTTGCTTGCATTATCCAAAACCTTGTTCCGTCATTCATCAATGTTGGACAGAGGGTCTCAAGTTTTCATCACCGGCTAATTGCAGCTGTTTAACACCTGCGCTGGATAAGGGATGGTCTGGACAATCCCATTTGATGGATGACGGGGTTTGAAAAGCTTTATAATCATTTCATTACAGTTATACCTAGTATTTACGCTTAATGCATGTAATCTTTCCGCGTTTTTCGTGAATATTGGCTGCATCGCGAAAACGGCCAGTTGGTAATAATCAAGACGACTCTACTCCTATGTTGCTTTGCAGTTCCAATTCCACAACAGCAGTAATATCTTATGACTATTCATAACATAGACCAAACATTCATTTGGACGTAAATACTCTCAAAGCCAAGCAAAACAAAAGTCAGTAAGATGCAATTATTGTTATTCCAGCCCGTATTTATGTACTTTGACAGAAGTAATATTTCATACAGTAACTAACCAAATCCAACTGAAGTGAAGGATTATTTGTCGATTCGGACTGAAACCTTTTCAATTACAGTAGAATATAAATGTCTTTGTTGTCGGGTTTATACTGGCGCAAAACTACTTATTAAAATAATAAGCTGTCTGACTATTTGTCACAAACGATTGTATCTAATAATGATTGCATAAATCATTATGTTTTGAACGGCAATCCCTAATTCCAACCAATTTAGGTAAAGTGTAATATTCGCTTCAAAATGCATATATCAAACCAGTAATAAAAATAAAAAAGGCATGAAATAGATCAAAGGAACATTTCATGCATGGCAAGCATTGTCCAAGAGAGGGTTATTATACGGTATGTACTTTTATTCCCAGACGCAGTTTAAAATTAATTCACAATCAGAATGAAAAAAGAAACAAGCCATAGTATTGCTCTGTTTATGATGAATCGGGCACAATAACATACAGGGTTTATCGTCAACATTGACGTGTTATTGTTGAAGTTTCATGTGTGCGAAATCAAACTTGAACTTGGAAGTATTTTTGCACAGCCCATTCAAATTATATAATATGCTCTCAGTCTTTCAAACTTACAGTGATTCAACTTTCCGTCGTCCAAAACATATGTATAACTCTGTTAGAGGTCGAAGTAGATCAGTATGCAGAGAATGATACTTCTTTGGCTATATTTATGATGTGCAGGTCATTCATTGAACACAAATCTGTCGGAAAATTAATAATACTTCGGTGGTCTAGCCAACACAAATTAGAAAGTGTGCTTTTTTAATTTGGCGGTCCGGTTCGTAATGGGAGGACTAACAAACTGTCAACATCCCAAGGAGTGAATTGCACGCAACTAAACATAGTCACCATTTTGGCATCACCAGAGAATGATCATTCTTCACTATTTAAAAACCCATGCATGTTGGTTTTGATATTTGTATAAATCCATTCACCACAAGCTTTATGCATAAAATTTCAATATTTCATAAATTACAACGTACCAAAACTGTGGTCACTATAAGTGGTTCCTGAAATACACAACAAATAATAAAATTGTTTAGTAAGAGTACAGAAATAGTATCAGTTAACAGATTGTCTTACGTTATACTTAAATACTGATTCCATGTATATTTGGCGAATTTATAAGCCGACTTTAAACGTTTCATGTGAATCTTTAGCCGATTGATAGAATAAAAAGATTGACGCAATGTATGAAATTGAATTTGGTGTTTTTGTTCCTTTGAAAACAACATTACACTGATTTTCCAATAGTAATACATTCAAACTCCTAGTTAAACTAAATCAACGAAAGACGAAAATGTTGCTGGAATATGTTAGTACATTACACATAAAACAATAACACCAAAGTTACACCCTAGAAACCAGTCCAAAGTAAACAATTTCAAGTGAAAGTATATAACTCAACCGTGTGTCTATGTTAAATGGACGTGCAACTGTAGTGAGTATGTGACAATGCATAGGTGAAGTTAACTTCACAGCTTACTTTTTTACTACAATGTTAGAGACAAATTTATGTGTGTTAGTTTGGTACACTAATCAACTGATTTGTGAAATGCAGTATGTGCAGGACGAACCAGCTGACTGAACATAGGAAGAAAGATTTAAAAGTTGTTCCCACCATTAGCCAGTTGTAAACTGAGTTAATGACAAAATGAGTCAGTCAATCAAATAAATCACAAAGATATCATCGTTTTCACAGTTAGAAACTCACCAAAATGATATCGTGACCAAACTAACAAAGTCACCAAAAATGATATCGACATCAAACTGAGTAAGTCCCCAAAATTATATCATCAAAATTAAGTCCCCAAAATGATGTCATCAAAATGAATAAGTCCCCAAAAGATATCGTCAAAATAAGTGAATCACCAAAATGAATGTCCCCAAAATGATTTCATCAAAATGAATAAGTCATTTTAATGATATCATTAAAATGAATGTCCCCAAAATAGTATCATCAAATGAATCAGTCCCCAAAATAGTATCATCAAAATGAATAAGTCCCCAAAATAATATCATCAAATGAATCAGTCCCCAAAATAGTATCATCAAAATGAATAAGTCCCCAAAATAGTATCATCAAAATGAGTTAATCACCAAACATGATATCGTTGTCAAAATAAGGAAGTCACCAAACTTAGTAAGTCAACAAAATGATATCGTCATCAAAATGACTAAGTCGCTGAAATGATATCGTTGTCAAAACGAGTAAGGCACCAAAATAATATCGTCATCTTGACCGTTTAGTAAATCGGGAAAACGATTTCGTGAGCAAATGCGCAAGTCACCAAAATGTGTAAGTCATCCAAACTATATTGCTCACAAGCTAGTAAGACATCCAGGTTACACCATCACATAGATGAATAGGTCATCAATATGTTATCGGCATATTAAAGAAAGACGTTATTAACATATGGTCAAAATGGGTCTGCAGTTATGTCATCATAATGTCAAAATGTTATCGTTCAGGAATGCATAGTTTGAGTTATTCATTAAAATCCTATCGTCCACAACATGATGTCGTCATCAATCGTAGTGGACCTTCCAGAAGAGTGAGTCATGTAATGGCAAAGTCATGGACATGATTCAGTTTTCCAAAATAATAGTTGAGTCATCAAAATGTTACTGTAGTCAGTTTAGTAGTTGGTCAAAACGAAACCGTTGTCAAAAAAGTCATCAAGCTAATTGATCCTCCCAAACTCGAGTCAACCTATGATTAAATCAAGAAAATGACTCGGGTTTTGGAAATGAGTAAGCAACAAAAAGGGTTGCATTCTCAAATGGGTGAGTCCTCTTAAAGATTGTTTCCAGAACTAGGTTTAATGATCTTATGAAAATAAACAACTAGCTCATTCGCTATGCATATTCAAGCTTGCACGATATAACTAAATTTTGATTTATTTGCATGTATGGGATAAACATGGAGGTCATGCGGCACTAGATGACCCCTTCTTCCGGACGTACCAGGATTCCCGGTGTGCAAATAAGTGAAATAGATTAAATATACATGATGGGTTAGTATACGTTTAATTCCTCGGAAACAATTTGTACATGGAAACAAATGAACAAGCTGCATTCCTGCCAACGGTAACTAAGCAATTTGTAAGTTAACGAGTCAAATCTTGACAAGAAATGAATCCTGATCAGATGACATACCTAACTGTTCCGTTAAACATAAAACTGCAGGATTGCGGGCTATTTAGCTCTGTGGTTGACAGCAGTCTTTTCGGAGCGAAGCCATGTTGTCTTTAATTAGCGCTGGAGGAACAACATTTTTTTCTCAACTTGCCAGACCACGAAGTTGTAAGGTATTGCTAGTGAGGCCATTTACTTTTGAGGTATTTAGTTGCCGTGTAAGTGAAATACGATAGGGCCAATAAACCAGTGAACATTTGTATCTTTGATAGCTCGTCGTCTGATTTGACAACATGTTATTGACAACATGTTATTATTACACGTTTGTTTGTTTGTTTCGCTGAAAGAAATAAACCTTGACGTCACTTGGAACAAACAGAGCAAAGATAGGGCAATCACAATAGGCAATACAAATGCATCACAAACAGATCGGATTCGTGTTACCACACCTCTTAGGGCAGCAGAAAAGATCCGAATATTTATTAAACAAAATTATGTGAAAATCACAAGGTAGCTGAAAGTCGCGTTAAATAGTAAATCATCACTCTAGTATTAGCTTTAATTTATCCAGTAATTAACTTTTTAAAAAAATAGTGTTACATTGGTGAACTACCATTCATGAAGCACATTAAAAAGACGCGTTTAACAAATGCACTGCTTCTAGTAGAAAAATCAAGGTCACGCTGTTCTGGAACAATCACATCCATATTTCCCCCATATATGCACCTCGCTCACAACAGCCCTGATTTGTGCTCGGTCGATACTCAGAGAGGACGTTATTGATGGAGAAGTAAGTGTTAACTTAGCAACAGGCTTAACTATTATTTCATGTCGCAACACACAAAGGATATGAACTTGTGGGCGGAGGTGTTGATCGATCAACACTTTTGTTTCATACGCGATGGCACCCAGAATATTTTTGAATGAGGTGCATGGCCTTGTAACACATTTGGCTGACCTACTTATAGGCAGGAATTCCTTTCTGATGCGCCTACAAATTCCTTGTAGAATTACAAAAACAATGACTTTTTTTCCCGTACCATACAATTTATTTTATAGACACGCCTATAAAACAACGCCATAGGTTTTGAAAAATTTTATCAAAATAATCAGGTTCAGGTAGATTTTAGGGAAGAAACGATGAAAGGCAACTAACTATATAAACTGCAATAAAATTTGCAAACTTGTATTGTTAAAGTCATTGACGCTATAACTCATTTTGTTGTTTTGAGCGCAACGTTACATTCATTTTATTGTATGAGATTAGCACTTGGTGAACGTTTTTTTTATAAAACCTTGCATACGTTTGGATTCAGTAGACCGGACCAGAACTAGATGTTGTCTATATTCTTCAAACCACATGCATGTTGGATTAATACGATTATGAAGGGTTAGACACCGGAAAGCTATATGTTAGTCAACAAAATGTAAACTTTCAAAACCCCAAACAATAAGCAATGATATTTACTCCTGGTTTTTTTGTTGGCTGAAAAAGAAGAAATAAACAACATAATATAACGAACATTGATTGAAATTTAAACATAGAGAAAAACAAAATAACATAGGGAAACTGAAAATAACTTGAATACGGAAAAACTTAAGGAGCAAAATTATACGGAAAACACATGCTAGCTTATCATAGTTTTGCTTGATTTATATCTTGTATAACACAAAGAGCTGAGCAATTTCTGTTGGTACACAGTAAAGGTGGACAGGTAAGAGGGAGCGTCTGTTGACCTGCGATTCTCAAAGCACAGAGGCAACAAGAAACATATTTATCTCTTTTATGCCACATTCGGTATACCAATTTGCCTTTGTTTGTTGCCAGTTGCGTGGTGAAACATTTCCACCACCCATTCGGATGGCATGCTGACATGAGCAACAAACTTTGAGTACGGTGTTGGACCCCAATCAAACAAACAAACATACAATTGAGTTTTATTCAGTATCGCATCGTTCCACCGCATAACTAAACAAATAAATATGCACAATCTACGGAATGCATTGTGATCTATACAGCGACAAGATCACAAAACAAGTATTTGTTGTTGAAATTGTGCTTTTAGGGCCGCTTCCCTAGGGCCGCTTGGGAAGCGGCCTGGCACACAAAACAAGTAGCATACTGATGTTCAATTTATTGCAAGCCAGGAAAGTGACATCGTTCGATTATGTCGTTTTCTTAAAGTTTTGTTAATCGCATTTTAATGAGCAAAAAACTTCAAATACCAGATACAAGGGAAGGTTAGGAGTCTCAGAGTGACCTTAGGCCCGACCTGCTTTTTCGGATATAAGGAACGTATTCGGGACATTACAATAGTTCAACTGTCAGTGCTGTAATTTTTATGGATTCCAATAGTATAGTAAGCTTTCAAACCTGTTTAAGTATAGCTTTATAACTTTGGTAATCAAAGTATAATTTGAACAGATAGCACAAACGAGAAAACACAATCAACGTTATTGTGGTTGCTATAATATTATGGCTGTCATATATTCATTACCGCTTAGATGGCAAAATATCATTGGTATCAACATTGGCAGATGTGACAACATTAAGATATCATTTTATGGTATTTTTCGGTTAGAGAACACGTTGACACAGTAGCTTTTTGTTTTTTGCAAAAACTTGTGTTGTGCTCCTTAAATACTTTTGTCTTGAAATCCTCTTAATATATCACAGCATATTGTACTTGTCGATTATCAGACCACTTGTTCACATATTACAACAGTTATGTGTAAAATCAAAATAGGGTTATGTTGAAAGTCAGATAAAGGTTTCAAACCTTGCCACAATCTTGTAAATGTTATGTTTGATCTGTTTTTCTAATATTACAGTTTTTCTTCAGTATAATCCCCATAGTCGTAAACAAGTTCGTGGATGTGGAGCTGGTCCATGCAAAAGCATCTTTAGAAATAAACTAATAATGTAATATTTAATGTAACATATATATATAAACAAGAATGGTAATTTCGTTATTTTGGGATAACACTTTCTTATTTTGAACAGTTTCTAGTTCAGAAAAAAAAATTCAGAAAAGTTTGCAGGTTGAAACCCGTCCGGGAATCGAACCCATGACCCTCAGAGTTAGGCACCGAATCGCCAGCAGTAAATGCCGGCCACCCAGACCACTCCGCCATAGTCTCCTTCTGTTAAGATGGGATTACATTTCATCAAATTTTTTATTAAACAAAATGGCCCACATTGTATGATTTGACAACTTTCACTCTTATGTTTTGTGAACATGATAGCTAGAGAACAAATTCACTGATTAACTTGGAAATGAGCTTTCTTTCATGACTGATGGGATTGCATTTCATTTCAATTCCATGAACCAAAATGACCATCACTCAAATTCAGATATAAATTTCAAACTTCGCTTTTTCCTTAATACCAAAGATGTGGTTATATATCGCTAGGTTTACAAAAAATATGGCTGACATTGCATAGAGCAATGTATAGCAATATTATACTTTTGATATTTCATGTAAATCACTGTTTTACAACAATTGGTTTTTGCAAGTCTGATGCCAGTGTTATTTTACTGGTATGATACTGTCAGACAGCACGGCCTATAGTCGTATTGGAGTGGATACTAGTAATGGCGGGAAATAATGGAACTCTTGCATATTGCCGGGAAAGTTTACATTTTTGCTAGCCGTGGCCGCAGAGTTGCCGAGAAATAAATTTAAAGAAAAGTAAACCAGGGTCTGAAATGTCCGGTATCGCATCGCAATTTGCGATACAAATAAGGCTCCTTGCGATTCATTCATACTTTGGCATCGCTATTTCTTGCGATGCAAAAATAAAACCGTCCGTAAACTGGAATTTATCTGATCTAGTAAAAATTAGTAATTCATTTGTCCTCTCGCTTGTTGGCACGAGTTTGCTTTCGTTTAAACGGAAGTGAAGAGCCGCGGCGCTGTTTGTTTTCGTTTAAACGGAAGCGAAGAGCCGCGGCGCTGTTGTATAGCAAAGGGCGGTAACTCCACTATTCTGTTATGGTTTGAATCTCAAGCAGGCGACATTTCACTTGCAAATTTTGGAAGTATGCCGACCGAGAAAACTGTTGCCAGCTGGGCGAAATTAAAACTAACTTAAAAGCGTCATGCCCCATGGGGGAGCGGGTTGGTCAGTCCTGCAGAATACTCCCTCGGCTTCCTCGGTCGATCGTAAGAGGCGAGAAAAGAGGA
>JAVFBX010189735.1:0-13529 GCA_034783855.1 Mopalia kennerleyi | reverse complement strand
ACCCACTGATTTTCACTCACCACCAATGTTTAAAAGGGCTACCCACTACTTGTGAAGTTTCACCAATGTTAGTCTGTGTTAAACTAAAGTGACAATAAAGTACTTATGGGAGAAAATTTGAGTAATTCAGCAATGATCCTTCCTACACGTCCTTAAAAATGTAGAATATTTGTTTGTTACAATTAGATCCAAACAATCTGTGAATTGTGATGAAAATATTGTAATCAAGGTTGATTGTTATAGTTGAGTGAAGGTACTTACAAATGACAGTCTGGTGGTCTATATCCAGGTAGACATGTGCATTTCCCTCGCTGATTACATCGACCACCCTCACCACAAGGTGGATTACAAATAGCTGACAATGAAACAAATGCGATCACAATATTGTTGTAAATATATATTACACCCAAAATAAATTTCTTCAGTTGCATCATTTTACTGTATTATAGTTGTCATCAGTACAAACTACATTGTGATGTCTGGTGAACCCAATATTTTTAAATGATATTAAATAAAGTGAACAAATATTGCCATAAAATATTAAGTGCTTTGTTATAATGGAGAGTTCATCTTTCTCTCGTGTTCAGTGAAGACAGCATGATTTCATTTGTAACAAACTACCCTTACTTAGAGACTTGGATTCCCTGGACAAGTACATGTATTAAACTACTACACCTATTCTAATTGTATAGCATAAAGCCTTACAGCTGTTGATTGTACAAGTGATCAACCTCAGTGTTAGCCGCAGATTCCTTGTAACCTGACGAGCACATGCAACTGGTTATGTCTCATTTTGGTATTATTGGAGATAGCACTGGAATTTCAACCAATCAGTTTTCATGTCCAGAAGATTGGATTTCAATATTAAAAGTACAGCCACTGGCCATGAAATTGAACCTTGTACAACATTTTAAAGCATTGATGAATGTTAAATTAACTTACCTGATTGACACCTGGTCCCACCAAAGTGAGGCTGACATTGACATCGATATGGAGCTATACATTTACCACCATTCAAACAGGGCAAAATACAGATAGCTGTAACATGAAACATTTTCAGGATCATCATTAAGATCATAGTGAAGATTTGATTCTTAAAGAGCATAAACCCAAATAAAGTAGATAACTTTAATAATCAACAAGCTGAGTAGCTAGCTGGTCCACCACTATAAGCTTTTTTTGAAAGAATGTGCTCATAATCCCAGTCATATCCCCTTTTCCTTCTTTGGTTTAAGACCTTTTTTTTTCAAAGAGTAAAAGTAATGGAGTTTATATGGAGGAAACAGTTTTCCAAGTTTGAAATTAGTCCGTGAACTTGTTCTCAAGCCTTGTGTTCACAACACATACAGACGCAATTATTGCTAAACTATACAATGGTGGCCATTTTGCTTTAGTGAACTTGGTGATATCCATACCAATTCATAATCTTGAGGAGAGAAATAAAAATATAGTATTGTAGACAGAAGGGCACCTGCTTGAAGGGACACCATTGTTCACATGTTGTCAGAGATTGACATGTATGTAACCGTAATACAGCCTTAAACAATTTAACAAAAAGTTATCTACATACAAAACAAGCAGATTGTTTATCATAGTACAATGCCTCCGTTTCAAATAAACTTACGTATTTCACATTGTGATCCTCCATAACCTGCCAGGCATTTACACCGATTCGATCCAATACATCGACCGCCATTCAAACACTCAGCTTTACATTGGGCTGAGAGACAGATAAAGAAAGCAAGACAATTTAAATATATAGACAAGCTATTCATTCTTAACAACAAAAACCATTACAAAGGTGACATTCTATATATTTCAAAGCACCTATTATACCCTATAACTTTTAGCAGTTGGGACAGAGAAATAGGCTTTACCACAGGAGGTCTTTCATGTTATTTCTGTGGACTGTCCCAAAATTAGATTGTCCCAATTGCTAGAAGTTCTAGGGTATTATTCTAACATATATAAGGCCATTCAGTCCTCTTTCTTTCATATCTGATGAGTGTCATGTGCTGTCTCTAAACACCTCAATTCCTTATTACCTCTTAGCAGGATCAAAATCCACAATCTTTCTGTCAGGATAAGGATGAAAGCATAATTTGACTTAAATCTTACAATCTTACATCTTCAATAGATCTTTAATTAACAAAATCAAACATCTCAAAATGTTGTTGGATCAGGTTAACAAAAGCTAACATGATGTCTATATTAAACTGTGCATGCGGAATACCCAATTAAATTGTATACGGTTAGGTCAGATTGATGTACAAGAAGAGACGGACATTTATTTGGACAATTCATAACTAGAAACTCATTATTCCAGTATTTTAACCAAAATATACAATATTTCAGACATACTGGTGTTTATTATTAAAAAGTTATACTCTTCTTAGTCCTATAAATGAGTGTCCCACAGGTAAGTAGAGTTAACTGATCTTAGACATAAGGCATTTTGTTTACTAAACAAAGCTAAACTGGGCCCAATCTCTGTCAAGCTGTAAGCGTTGTAATTATTCAATCTTACCGACACACTGTGCTATTCCATCCCATGAACCATCTTCTTGACAGTGTAACACAGAAGGGGATCTGATTGGTTGCAAGCCTCGACGACACATGTAAACCACACGGTTACCATAGTAATAAGACCGCCCCATCAACATAACATTGGCAGGATCTTTAACTGTTGGACGGCCACAGTGTATTCCTGTAATAAACATTACGAAAGTTCAGTCATACTTGACCAGTTTTAATTGATTTACTTGTCTCGAGAAGTTGAGTCATACTTGGCCAGTTTTAATTGATTTACTTGTCTCGAGAAGTTCAGTCATACTTGACCAGTTACATATTGAGTTACTGGTCTCCAGAAACTGAGTCTAGAAGTTATGGGAGCCTTCCAAAGACTTACTTTGGCATTGCCCTTCCGGTTTTGTCCAACTATGATCATCTAAACAAGTGACCTTCATTGAGCCTGTGGTCGCATGACCGTGTGAACACTGAAGGTTGATGGAATCCCCTGTGTGAAACCCCTGTGGGACAGTAAGGATCCCTGGGATATATGGTAGTGGGTCACATGTCTGCTGGACAATTAAACCTATACAACACACAAACGCATGGTTACACAAAGTGTGAGCTCAGGTGAATTTAAAAATTGAGCTTTTCTTACAGCAAAAGAAAACAAACCAGCAAAGGTAACTTTGATTGAAAGAAAGAAAGATGGCATCCACGGAGAACAACACCATGGATTAAACCCCTTCATAAATCCATAACTATTCTCTTGTGAAGCTTTAGGATGAGCAATGCTATAAATCCAGCTTGACTCTTTCCCCCATTTACCCTTCTTTATGGTGAAACAGTCCAGTCTTACCCCTTAATTTGACAATCCAGTGAGAGGATGAAGACTGATTTTACCTTGAGGTCACTGATAAATGAGAAGTTTTTACCCTGTTTATTTGATAATTGTTTACCACCCTACATGTACTCATCGATGTTAATTCCCTTATAATTGGTAATTGTGTCAATCCTATGGGTGAAGGAAACCATCCCTATGCCACTGGTAGTAGACAAAACCATTGACAGTAAAATCAGAAGACATGGTAACAAAGATACATGAACATATCGGCTGTCAAACAGCCAGCCCAAAAGACAACAGCAAGCAATGGATCATGGTTTTCCAATAAGAACACAGCCTCGTTGATTACCTGATGAAGGTACACAGGTTGGTTCGGAGCCATTCCATCGTCCGTCAGAGAGGCAAGTGAGTACCAAAGAGCCCTGCAGTAGGTAACCAGGATTACAGAGGAACACAGCAGTTTTACCCACATTCTCCCCTGAGAAATCTACGGAGCCTTTGTATGGTGTGTTCAGATTACCACAGCTTATCACTATGAAATAATAACAAACAGTTAAAACATGTACAAATAAAGTCACACCAATTTATTTTATTTGGATAGAGGGCGACCAACCTGTAAATGTGAAGTAGGAGGGAGAAAAAACCTGTTTTCTGTGATTTATTACGTTTGCGGTGGTGCTTTTGTACTCACCGTTGCCTAACCATTTCAGCATAACCATGAATCTGAGTACAGTTACTAAATAACTTTGTTACATTTCCATTGCCTTTGTAGCAAAACTGTAGGTACAAGGCATGACCGAGAATAGCAACTAAGAAAAAAATGGAAAATAACCAAAGTAGCCTACTGACACTCACTGGAGGGAGTTTGCGCCAGAGCTGAGAGAATGTGAATGTGAACACAGTGCATAATCGTCATCTGTTCGCAATTGACATTATTTTGGAATAGTCCCCTATATATAGAGATATCCTGTTAGTACCTTGACAAGTGATTTATACAGATGTCCTGGCATATTAATATTGGGGAGGGGGATTGACAGGGAGGGTATTGAGGGGGATTGACAGAGAGCTAAAGTTCCCAAAAGACCAGTGAGACATTGTTCTGATAGGCTATCTAGTATAATCCTTAAGTACTACTCTCAGGTTTCACAGGTGATAGATTGGTCTACATACCTTCACAAGTGGGTGCTTCATCAGTCCAACTACCAAGAAGGCAGACTATTGATGACACGCCACGCAAGACATAACCAGATGGGCAACGATAAGTCACAATCTCAGGATCGGCATTCACCAATAGGATCTCGTCCCGGACGACTGGAGGATCGCCACATCCATTTTCTTCACATATCGGAGCTGTATCACTCCAAATACCATCTTCATTGCAGACGATCACTGATGAACCAACCAGCCGTAACTGATCCGGGCAGAAGTAAGACACTTGCAGTCCATCAGGTGAAACAAACGAATCGACATTCGAATGAGATATAGGAGGAGGACCACATCCATCCTGTTTACATTCTGGTAAAGTACCAAACCAGGAACCGCTCCATGAACATCTCACTGGAGAGCCGCCAACTAAGTGATACCCTTGGTGGCATCTGTATTCAAGTGTTGCTCCAAAGGTGGTAGAGTTGGTCACAGCTACAGCTCTATCTACAGTCGGTGGTGCACCGCAGTCTACTGGTAAACATTTCACTCGTGAGTCATGCGCCCATGTCTTATTAGCTAAGCATTCCACTCTTAGGTTACCGTTTGGTTGATAACCAGGACTGCACCTGTATTCAGCTATTGTACCAAGACTTTGTGTTGTTATGACAGTTGTAGCATGAAGAATGACCGGTAATGGCCCACACGAAACTTGTTCACAAAGTGGCAATGTTCCAATCCATGTTCCATCTTCTCCACATTTAATGATATTATTCCCATTAAGTTCAAACCCCTCTTCGCATATGTAAAAAGCTGTAGCCCCTACATCAGTTGATGTGTAACTGACATATGCCGACTGTATGTTGGCAGGTTGGCTACAGCTCTTAAGCTCACACAAAGGAGGATCCTTATCCCATGTGCCATCTTCTTGGCATAAATTTACCTTATAACCAAGCAGGGTGTAGCTAGGATTGCAGAAGAACTCCACTGAATCTCCAACATAAAATATTCTCCCAGAGTATCCTCCATTGAAAATAGACGTCGGTGGAGAACACTGTATTTTAAAGCAAGCTGGAACAGATTCATTCCAGTTCCCAGTCGACAAACACTCTATTTCTGCTGCACCCAGGAGCTCATATCCTGTGTTACAGGTGAAATAGAGTTGATCATTGATGTTAAACTGCGTGCCACTGACAGTGCCATAGAGAAGAGATGTAATAGGTGGACACTGAATTGGTCTGCAGTCAGGCTCATGTCCTGACCAAGTCAGATTGTGGAGACAGGTTCTAAACGGATCACCAACTAACACAAACCCGTCAGTACATTGGTTTTCAATGACAGCTCCTATGTGCCACTGGTCTCGTGCATCTTCAAATCCAGGTAGTTGAGGACAAGTTTTCTTAATGCAGGAAGGAGGATCTAGACTCCATGATCTATTTGATAAGCATTCTAAAACAGATGAACCTTCGATTTCATAATCTTCATCGCATATGTACTCTATGTAACTCCCTATACCATACTGACCAAAAGTAAAACTATTCGAGACGATCTCAGCATGGGAAACAATTTGAGGTGAATCACAAATTATCATGTGACAGAAGGGTTCACTACCACTCCATGTTTTAGATTCTTGACAAACGCGAGTTGCATTGCCAATAAGCTCAAAACCTTCCTCACATGTGTACTCAGCTACTCCTCCATAAAACATAGAGTTAACAGTCATGTTGCCGTTACCAATTGGAACTGGTTGACGACAGAGAATTGGGTCACAATTTGGTGCTGGGACATCCCAAACACCAGACTTCAAACATAATCTAACAGAATATCCTGTCAACTCATAGCCAGTATCACAAGAGTAATTCACACTAGCCTGTGAAGTGAATTCTGAACCAACAACTTTTCCGTGACGCAGTGGCTCAGGTGGTGGGCATTTTGTTTGTGAACAGAAAGGAGCTGACGAGGACCACTTCCCACTATTTAAGCACTCTAATTCATCATCTCCAATCAAGGTATGGTCATCATCACATCTGTATGCAACGATTTCATTCACTCTGAACTCAGTATCATTTCTTTCCAAAATAAAGTGACCATTCAGGATGTTCACCGGTTCAGGACATATAATCAATTCACAGACTGGGATGTCTTCATCCCATTCACCGTCATCAACACAGAGTATACTTTGGGCTCCTACCAGCTTAAAACCATCAAAACAGGAGAATCGAAGGTGGTTTCCTAGCAGAAGGCTATCACCATCAATTCTACCATTTGTTAAAAGTCCAGGATCAGAACACCTGATCTCACTGCAACTAGGGAGAGGAAAATCCCACAGGCCATCAATAAGACATGTTAAAACTGGCTCTCCTGTCAAATTAAATCCTGGAGTGCAAGAAAAATAGACCTCAGCAGAGTATTCAAATGAAGAACCAGATATATATCCATTTTGCAAAGAAGTAATTTCTGAACATTCTATCTGAATACATGCAAATTGAGGCTCTGACCAATTGCCTGTGTCTAAACATGTGATTTGAGGATAACCCTTCACCTTGTAACCAACAGTGCAGTTGTATTCTACAACATTGCGGAAAACATCTCCCTCTTGGTATGCAATAGCTGCAAATGGGATATTTGGCAATTGAGGACACATGATGGGCATACATAATGGGGAAACTCCAGACCACAATTTGTTTGATAAACAGCTTCTTATTGACTCTCCTTCAATAATATATCCATCATGACAACCATACTCAATGGTGTTTGTATACTCATATCCTTCAGCACGGACATAACCTTTGTCAATCCTATATGGTGTTGGGCATCTGATAATTTCACAAAAAGGATCAGAACCAAGCCAAAGCTTTTGTTCTGTACAAAGTCTGACCTGAAAACCAGATATTTCAAAACCTTCGTCACACTCATACACGATTGTTCTCCCATGCTCATAAGAGTCCCCTTTTATAGTGCCGTTAAGAATGGGAGGAGGTGGAGGACACTCAACTCTGGTACAGTTGGGAAGTCCATTGCCAGACCACATTCCATTCTGCATACATTCTATATCCTCATCTCCAATCAGCTCAAAGCCAGTGTCACACAAGACAATCAGAGATTCACCATATGTGGAGTTTCCAGCCATGACCTTCCCGTGCGATATGAAGCTTATTTCTGGACAGGTTATAATTTCACAAAGAGGAGCTTCATCAGACCATATTCCAGACTGAAGACACTGTCTAGTTTCCCCTCCAATGAGAGCAAAGCCCCTGTCACATCCATAAGTGACATTTGCCCCATGAGTGTAAGCACTGATGAACACATATCCATTATCAGGGGATGGTAATTCTGAACACTGAACTAGCTCACAGGATGGGTCACTCTTTGACCACTTTCCAGACGATTGACATGACCTCAGAGATGACCCAATAAGTGTAAACCCAGGATTACATGAATAGGTAGCACTAGAGTTATAATCAGATGAGGGCAGCTCAAGTTTTCCATTTAATGGAGCAAAGAGGATGCCACAGTCAATCAGTTCACAGGATGGCTGTTCCTTAGACCAGTAACCTTCACTTAAACACCTTCTGCGACGTGGACCAAGAAGACGATAGCCTTGTAAGCAGTTGTAAACTAATTCAGAACGGTATGTCAAGTTGACAAACTCAATAAATCCATTTTCAAAAAGAGGTGGAGCAGGACATTTAACAATTTCACAAGTTGGCTGAAATCCGCTCCATGTGCCATCCTCCATACAGTTTCTTGATTCAGAGCCATTCAAAGTATATCCTTGAACACAACTGTAAAGAACAAAGCCACCAAAGGTTGTAGCATTATAACGAATCAACAGCTCTAACTGATCGGAGTCCGGTTCACCACAAGATACTAGTAGGCACTCTGGGATTGAACCAGTCCAGGATCCATTTGTTGAGCAAATCATAGAGTCTGGGCCTTCAATAGTGTAACCAGGCTCACAAGTAAAATGAGCAAGGTTTCCAAATGTTGTTTCATTGACAAGTACATCTCCGTTTAGAATAAACACATTTGGATCTCCACAAGAGCTCAATTCACAAGAGGGTTCGTTACTACTCCAGTAATTAGTTTCCTCACATGTTCTTTCTTCTGAGCCTACTAAAGTATATCCACGGTCACATGAATATACTGCAACATCATCCAACTTGGTCTGGAAAAAACTTACTGCTCCAAATCGGACATCTTCCAAAGGCCCACAGTCTATCAGACGACATTCTGGATCAGATCCACTCCACGTTCCATTAGCTAGACATGTTCGCTGAGAATCACCTAAAAGCATGTAGCCAATTTGACAACTAACATTCCAAGTAGTATTGAAATCCAAAACAAATCCATTATAGCCACCATTGACAATTCGCAGAGGGCGTTTACATTTTATAATTTCACAAACAGGGATTGGGTTGTCCCACTTGCCATCTTGGGAACATGTCCTTTCCATTGCCCCATCTATATAATACCCTGGGTCACACTCATATTGAACAACAGAACTGTAAGTAAAGTTATCTCCTATCATTCTTCCGTTTGAAATGATCATTGCTGGAGAATCACACTTCACAGGTCTACACTGAGGAGTTTTGCCAGACCATTCTGCTATGGCGCTACACGTTCTGCTTACCACACCTTCAAGGACAAAACCAGGGTCACATTCATACGTCACAGATGACCGGTATAGTTTAGAATTAACTATTACTCGTCCATTTAAAGGAGAAAGTGGATCGGGGCAAAGAACAGGGTCACATCTAGGCTCATCATAGCTCCAGCTTAAGTTGGACAAACACTCTCTTATTGGGGTCCCAGTAAGAAAATATCCCTCATCGCAGAAATATGAAATCTGAGAGTTAATGTTGAAGTCTGTAAAATTATAGCCACCGTCAATGATCTGTAATGGTGCTGTACACCCAGCAGGCATGCAGACTGGAGGCAGGCCACTCCATACCCCATCCGCTGTGCAAGTTCGGCTCAAATCACCCTGTATGTAGTAGAAGTCAGAACAAGAATACTCTGCCCTATTTCCATACACTAACCCAGTAGTAACAACTTTCCCATTTAGCAAATCTTCAGGCTCTGGGCATGATACTGCAGCACAGACTGGAACCTCAGGGGTCCAGGTTTTTGTTTCACTACAAGTCAATGTCTCGTTTCCGTTCAACTCATATCCATCATCGCACTGGTATGATACAGTGTCCTGATAGAAGAAAGCAGAACCATTATAAAACCCATTTTGTATCCCAGGAGGTGCAACACATTCAATCTTTACACATGATGGCGGATTACCTTCCCAAGTACCATCCAACATACACACTCTCCTCTGAAGGCCTTGAATAGCAAATCCCATGTTGCAGGAGTACAGTACAATATTGCCATAGGCAAAGTCATCTCCAGTGTAGGAACCCTGTTCAATAGCTTCTGGTGGTCCACATACTGACGGGGGCAGACATTTGGGGGGTGTGCCACTCCATGTTCCATTAGCTAAACAGGTCCTTGTCTTATTTCCCTCCAGCTTGAAACCTGCCTTACAGAGGTAATCCACATTTTTTCTGTACTTGTAACTGCTTGCCCTTAAAATAGAATTTTCTGTTGATTCTGGGCGACCACAGTCTATAGCATTACAGATGGGGGGTCTTCGGTCCCAAACACCTGTTTCTAAACACTCCAAAACGTCTTTCCCCGACATTTGAAAACCATCATGACAAGAATACTTCACAAGTGATAAGAACGTTCTTTCTTCACCACTAATATCAGCATTTTGTATTCTTGGAGGGGCTGAGCAGGATACAATTTCACAAACTGGTAAATTTTGTTCCCACAAGCCACTAACCAAACAACGAATCTGTCCCTTTGTGTTTTGAACTGAAGTGGAGAATTTGTAGCCAAATGTACAGGAGTATCGTAAAATATATCCCACAGAATACTCTGACTGTGTGTTATCAATAGAGCCTTTAATAACGTCTGGAGGGTCTTTGCAGCGAATTGAGTCACATGTGGGTACACTCTTGTCCCATGAGCCATCCTTTTGACAAGCCACTTTATCATGAGGCGTAAACAAGTGATTTCCTGGAGTGCAGTAAAATGACACAGTGTACCCAGGCTTGTATTTATCCCGAGGATTTCTTATTTTTGTATTTGGTGAAATCTCTGGAAGGTCACAAGCGATTTCTGAAATCACAAAAATAAAGTAAAATGTAAACAGATAATCCACCAACTAATAACCCAGACGATCCGTAAGGAATATCAAGTTATTACTAAGGATAACAAACAAATGTAGCTATTTAACAGAAGACATAAAATGTTGTAAAGTATGCTAAAATAACTTATATAAGCTTATATATCAATATACTACTCCATTTCTCTATAGTCCAATAATTCTGCATTCGACTCTTCTAATTTGACAAGGCATACACAAACATTATTTTTATTGACCAATTAAGTTAAAGCAGTGTACTTTTCATGAAACCCCAATATATCTTATCAAGCAATGAATTTCATACATCAGAAAGGACATGATGTTTTAAATTTATTGTGAGAAAAGTCAACATCTGATGTTGTGTACTTTGACATGGAAGATCCCATACCTTGGCATGTAGGTTGATCCCCTTCCCAGAATCCAAATTCGTTGCAGATTCGTGTTTCAGGTCCAACCAGTTGATACCCATTGTAACAGATGTAACGAACACGATTATCAAAGGAATAACGATTACCCCTGGTATATCCATTTCTTATTCTTCCTGGAGAGCCACAATTCACTCCTGCAAAAAAGAAACAAGGGCTTTTTAGTGAACAGTGACAGCCTGCTGAGATAAGCATTCAGTTGAAAATATCAGTAAGATTGATTCATTACTTGGATGGTCGGTTGACAGATGCTTCATGCCACTGACATGATGGTGTTCAACTCCAACACTGACACAGCCATTAAGTGTGCAGTTCTTTTGCTATATTGAGACAAGTATTGTTCCTACAGACATCAGGACAAACTGCCTTTTACCAGAGGGTGTAGTTGAATTGAATATGAATATATGAATTGAAAACCCTAAATAAAAACAGGATCTAGCCATTTAGTCAAATAAATTAACTAAAATTTTGAAAGGAATTAACTCAAACCAGCACAAGAAATATTGTGATAAGAATAAGTTTCAATAAGACAAAAAGAATTATGAAATTCCATTTAAAAACATTTACAAATTAGATTTACCAAATATTAGACAAATATTTAAAATGGAAGTCACCCTAAATCCCCTCAAATTTCATTCATGTTGCTCGTTGCGACAATATTACAGCATGTAATCATACAAACTTATGTTTTTTGACAAATGTTGATGCTTTTTAACTGATAAATTCATCTTCTCCCTCTCAGACACAATTTCCCAATTCTTTTACATAGAATCCAAAACAGTAATTTTAGAGGAATTTGAGGTGATTTATAAACGGAATTAATATTATATTATGACATTTTTAATAAATTAAAGAGAAAAAAATAAAATAATAAAACAATAAATAATAAAAAAACAAAAAAGTATCAAGAAAAACAGCTGTTTAAAAAAAATTGACAGTAATTTTTATTTAAGCTGATAATGAAGTTTCATGGGTTTTGGGTTAGAAGGCACTGTCTAGGTAGGGGTAAAGTTCTTATAATGTTTGGTGATCGTTTTCAGACATTTATATTGAATTTTGTGCCTTGCCATTTTTAACTCTAAGTAGGATCTGAGGATTAAAAGTTGATCAGTTAACAGCACTGACAGAGCCACAAACCAGCCTCATTTGCTGCTTATGCTGGTTACGTGCCGGACCCCGGCTTAATTTATTTATTTATTCGTCTTATTTACCCAGGGCCCTCATCAACGATATACATTGTTCTCCCTGAGGACCCAGCTGTTCAGAGCTTGGTTTGGGCTTTGCTTCACTTTTCAAATAACTAGGGGTCCAATTTTAACAGTTTCCCTATACCTCCATGTTAAAGTTCCTTAAACCTGGGTGTCCAAATGAGGCATTTGTTCACTTCAGGGTGTCCATTTGGATGGGTGGACACTCCTCTGCCTAAGCCCTTGCCAATGAGTCAAAGAAACTTCCCCAGATGTATCTAGTAACAAGTAATATCCAGACTGGACAGTCACAAGATACAATACAAAGACATCACAAACAGATTGACTTTGTGTTGCCTCTAATCTATGAGAACACCAGGGCAATAAGAATATCCCTCCCAATAAAATTACAAACACTGTCTTATTGGATCCTCAAACATTTGTGAAAACTCTGGGTAATCATTAGAACAAGATACATTTATTTGAGCTTCAAATCAAGTGCAGTCTAACAAAGACAAAATGTCAATAGGGATCCATGATTTGCCCCCAAAAATAACTTATAACAAAACTAATTTTGGCATCGCCCGTAAAATATGAGAAAAGTGACAGCATTATTAACTATGTTGTGTGTCTGTTTGATATGGTTTAATATTAAACTCAATGAGATGCAGGGGTGACAGCCCACAGCTGACAGAAACTACCCTCCGCTTCACTGGCAACAAACAAAACCAATTTAGGACAATCACAAAGGATCCTCACAACAGATCCTCTTCGGGATGTCCATCAGCTCAGACACCTCCAGGGCAACATGAAGATCTCTATTATCAGCACTAACTAAGAAAAGTTTCACTAACGTTCACATTTAGGAGCCTGATCTTCCCATTCTCCTGCTACAAGACACTTTCTTCTGTCACGCCCACTCAGTTCAAATCCACGCAGACAGGTATAGGTAGCAACCTCGCCAGCAGTAGTTCCAGTGTAGTCCACATCTCCATACGACGGTTTAACAGGTATGGGGCATTCTGGGAAAATTAAGACATGAGATTATTGCTCACAATTGGTTAATTTAAAAACAAGTGAAAACCACTAACCCAATACCTACACACTTAAAGGAGAAGACCACCCAAAAACCATATTCTATAAATAAGTAACACTTTTTGTGTGTAACACAAGACATTAATTTCTATATTCATAACCTTATTGTAACTCTGGTTATCTTC
>JAVFBX010189724.1:0-13531 GCA_034783855.1 Mopalia kennerleyi | reverse complement strand
AGCGTTGCGATCGCAACGCTTAGTGTAATAATTGTTACACTAAGCGTTTTTATTACACTAAGCGGCGCTACAAAGGGGCTCTGTATCATGACTTGGATCTGCCAGCCGAATCATTGTATTAAAATGTGTGCGATTATGTACATTAAAATGCCATCTTCGGCATATATTTAAGTTAAGTTTCAGGACAATAACAGTTGTATAATAAAATAAAGCTTGAAAGAGCACAGTTGAGTGAATAAGGGTACATTTTATCTGAAGCTATAACAGTCAACGTGTTCTTAAAATATAATGCTGAAAATATGGTGCGAGTTCTTGATAACGCCAAATAATTATAACTTCCTGATAACTATAGGCACATGATTTGCTTGCCCATGTCAGTTTTTTCGCTCCATAAGCTATTAAAATAACCATGTATAGCATAACCAACAAATACTTCTCAGTTGATGAATTAAAATATCGTGGAATATGCTGTTAGTAATTACCATTTTATGGAATGTATAGAACAGTGTTACGTTTACTCGACATACACTACTGTACAACAGTTAGTGTTTGAGTTACATTAACAAATTCTACTGTTGGGGGCTTGTTTATGTTTACTCCTTTTGCTAAAGTGGTTAAGATGCCGCCGCACTGTGAGTGTCACGCATTTTATGCATGATAGTATGGGGTGGTTAAACTAAATGGACAATAAACCGTATCACATGCAACACTCGTATTCTATAAATTGGCCTGCATTAACACACATATTATCAAGAAGGTCAGTTTACTTGTTTGATTTTCCTCAGTTTAAATATCGTGGAAAACTGGAGAAAAAAAACTCGTAGCCAACCTCCCCACCCCCGCTTCCTTGCGATTGACGATGTCACCTCGATTTACAACTCGTGTTATACCTGGGGTCCACTAGGAGTCCCGATTCAGTGAGCAGTATATAGAAGGGGATCAGTAGTCCATGACGCTATCCGCTTGGCCGGTTTGAAATATGATCTTCTTTCAACACAAACGAAAATGGCTTCTCAATCAATATGGACTTTTTCCCAGTTGAAACGACAAAGACCGAATTGTTTAAATGTGATTGATCTAAAAAAGGAGCCAGGCGACAGACATACATAGCCAATTTGTTCAGCTAGGACCAACCAGCGGACCTTACTTTAACACCAGTTCAATGTGTAACACTACAGCCGCTTAAAAGGTGAATAAAAAGGGATAAGTAGACAGTGTTTGGACACCAGTTGTAGATGGTGAATCTTCTATTAGTGGTTTATATATGTTAAGAACCAGTGTGACGTCGGTGCGGTGTGTTTACCTTGGATGGCTTTTATTGGCCCCTGGAAAAATGTTATGTTATATTTAAATGGTAAAATGAACATATCGTCAAGCTGTTACAAGATAAAGTTTAATTGGTTAACTAACACGACGGGAATTTATTAAGCCCGACCTAGTTATGGGTTCTGATTGGGTGTTATCGCGGGAGAAATTAATATCCCCCGATTTTGCTCTGGGATCTGATTGGCTGACTATCACGCGGAAAACAAATTTAGTGTCTTGGTTAAAACCAATCATTCGATAGCTTTCCTGAAAGAAATGGTCACATTGGCTGGCTAGTTAACGGATTTTAGTACAGAATTTTTTTTTGTGAGAGGCTACCTTATTTTTTTTCTATAAGTAAAAAGATAAAATTACTTTAAAACAGAAATTTAATTAATGAGGGTTTTTTTTACTCAAAACCTTGTGGTTTATTGATCAAACCATAATCCTCTTCCCTAATGAATGAAAACGATTTAAGCATCTTTCTTCTGAGTCGTTGCTATACTTTACGATGTTGAACGACTGAGCGGTGGTCCTAAGAATCAGGACAAAGTAGCAATATTTTGTTTTAATTATACCTAGAAATAATGTTTCTCGGTCTTTTTGAATATATATATAGTTATATACCGGTTCTAGCCAAATGTTTTGAACGGTCTAGCTGTTATGACATAGGCGCATAGGCAGTAAAATGGTCCATTCTGTTTTACACTTAGAATTATAGTAATATAACTGTTGATGTACAAACCTAGGTAAAACCAACCCAGTCAGTTATTTTATCAAATCGATTGCATTATGAATTTAGGCTGTCATCCCGCGTCATTTAACAAGGAACATTGTATTCCGGACACGAACCAAGAACTGTTGGCATGGAAAAATTGACCAGTGAGCTTTGTCAAAGCTATAAAGGGTTTGGCATCGTTTTAGATGGGAAAATTGCTAGCTTTCACAAAGAATGGATACGATTAACTAAAACGCTTCGCGCCAAATGTGAAATGTAATAAATAGCGCTTCCATTCAAAGTACAGGCTATTTATTGTGGACCAACCATGTACGGTAATTGAATTTTCTCACTCGATTGCACTATGTTTTGGCCTGGTGTGTCAGGGTTGATCCGGTGATATCGATAAGCTAACTGCATAGTAATATCCCATTTACGACAATCGTGATGAATCCATTATCCCCACCAAAAGATACCGGTGGTTAAGCGGGATGTTCCTGTTCAAACAAATACTTTGATCCTCAATCAAACAAAACAATCAACAAGAGCTAACAACCTAAAATGATAGCTTCCTTTACGAATTTATTTTTGACCTGTATGAATCAAACAGAGCTTTTTTAACGAAAGTGCTATCCCAATATTACGAAAATACTGTACACAATATTCCTGTAATGTACATTTAAATTCAGAAGAAAATATTGATTGGTACAAGACTGTGGCAATGTAACAATGTCGTAAGAGTTATACCAGACGGTCAGGGTATCCAAATTAAATCTTCTTCTAAAACGTTTGAATCTGTCTTGGTGTAGGGATTTTTTTTTTAGTCCTGAGGTTACTCTGAGTTTCAAGACCACATTTTAACCAGAAGAGTGTCACATCCCATTCGTCATGTTATCTAAGTTTGATAAAAGAGTATAATATTAATGATGCAGTTTGGTACTTAGAATAAATACACTTACTGTGTTTTGGTAAATATGGTACAAACGTTGTCTTCCAGTTGATTTGCGTTGACGAACAAAGACATTTACTCAAAAAAGGTATTATCATCATTAATAAAGTGTCCATTTGACCTTTAACCAGAGGCATGAGTTGTATACCAGACGTATATGTGTCAACTCATTAATCATGATGTGATAAAATCTTACCGGGTTCCGATGTCGTGGGTTCTTTGGTCCGCGATTCGTGAGTGGTGCTGTAATCTGTTAAATGATACGGGGAGGTCGTCATCAAATGATAGGTCTTAAAAATAAAACAAAAAGACATAATGTGTCAAGAACAAATACAAATCAAACTCGGATAATGTAGAATATAGAAGAAAAAAGTAAAAAAAAATAGCGTGCCTGGAGGGATTTGTCGGTCAATTCGATGGTTTCTACTGTACTGGAGTCAGGCAATATTTTCTGTATTAAGTCTTCTTTCTATCAAATGAAAATAGGAGATTTATGTCGAAGGAGAATACGAAACGACAGGAGAGACATGTTCTTATAAGCTTAAAAAAGAGAGCGTATGTTATACTAAGAAAAAAATACAATAATGTAACATTTTGAGTAGAAAATAACGTATATAAACCAGTAGAAACTGTGCCTATCTTCCACAAATTGAAATGCTTTAAGGTCTTGCTCGAACCCTGGCTGGATTTTGAGGCAATTTAAATAAAATCATATCAAATTAGCTTCCTGTCTTTTGTTCATTCCTAATATTATGATATAACCCAAACGCATACCGAATGGTGTCATTGACCAATCTCATAGCAGCATCCCAAACCAGGTTTGTAAATGACAAAGATGTCTGCAGACGAATTGCAGTTTGCAGGTCGTCTTGTTCTTACCATCTCCAACATGGCTTGTCTTAGATACCGGTATCCAGCATATTCTATTTTAACAATACCTCACAACGTGCATCAACACTCATGACCTATGAGGGCCAAACGTGATTAGGTGTTTACAATAGCCTCATGTAAGTTGGGTGTCTACTGGTCAGGTGGGACCTTCTTTCAACATCCCAGAAAGCTAGACCTAGTTGCCCAATGTTTGTGTTAGTTCATAATATACGCGGCGAAGAAAATACCCCGAACTGATTCTATTAAATTGGATATTGAGGTAATCATTTTTTGAGATAAAGCCCATTATGACACGAAATTTATGTTAAAATAGGAAGCTTGGTAATCAGGATAGCTAAGATGTAAAATCGGTGAAGACGTAATCTTTACTAGGACATTTTTATTTGACAGTGCTTTTTGGTACTATGTTAGTTTATTGAGTACAGCCTTTCATCGAAAAATAAAGAGTGCCTTATTTATTTCAAAATTTTTCGTCGAACGATTAAGTTGATTGTTTTTTGGGTCTGGCCAACCTTAGAAAATCTAACAAAACACAATATATCTTTCAAAAAACTTTTGTTAAAATATAGGCCTAACTTGAGGCATCATTTTGATGACCACACTTCAATGAAACAGATTTAAGTCTTCATACTGATTCAAGTGATCAGACAAACTGCACTTTACTGTTACTAGCAATTATTTATTTGTATTACTTACTGCTTATACTAATTCCATTGATTAGTATAATTATGAGTTTTACGCCTTAATCTCCTACGGTACTTGCTACAATCTACAAAAGTCTGAAGGTCCAAACATTCAAAGATTGACTGTCATTAAGGCTATATCTGAGCTACATGTGAGCAGGTCAATAGCTCTGTTGAGTACAGTCCGAGACTAGTGGGTAAAACACATAATTAAACTGATCACTGGAATTACATTTCAACGTATGACAAAGAGAAACACAACGGAGAGGCTTACCTCCTGTGAATTGCGTGTTAATTACTTTTGTTGGCACGGCATTGTCATAAATTGCGTCGCAACATCGCTATATATACATTTTCTTGCTTAATCGTAGTACCTTTGTGGAAGGTTCTTGCTCTTAATAGTATATTGTTATGAAGAATCCTTAATTTGGATATGTATGCCGATGATTAATGAACTAGAGATAAAGGTATCATTAGATTGAGTTGATATAAACCGATGTTTTGATGTGTCTCGGAAATACCGCTGATGCTCATAAAGGCGAAAAAGCGACGAAATCATTGGCAGATCAATTAATGGCACAAGCTGCTAATTACAAGTTCCTGGGATTAACAGTTAATTGTAAATTGTTGCAACCTGCATCATTCAGACGAATAACATATATTTACAGTTGTAAAGTCTATGTCAAACACCCTGCAATGATACCAAATGGGACTCCTTAATCAAATACTTGTCGACTATTTGCTAACGGTTCTTCAGTCAACTCCAAAGGATACTTTTTTGACAAAATTGCTGGCGATGCTGTAATCATGAGCAAGAAACGCATTGATGTGTATCTTCGTGTATGCCATGGTTGACAAAATCTTCAATGCTGCAAATCCCAAATTTGTAAGCATTTATAGTGTCAATATAAATACATTTATGGAGAAATACCAAAAAGACTTTTAAGACAAGCTGGGCAGATATATATCCCCGAACTGGAGACCTTTGCCCAATATCCACCCTTTCGGCAAGACTAATGAATTATATACATCTTCACATATGTATTGCATTAGACCATCTGGCCCAACGCAAACATAGTATACTACACATTGATATGTATCATTGAATAGATGAAGTAAAAACCCAGTTCAATACATGTTTTATCGTTTGATTAAAGCACAGTAAAGCAGTTAATTTTTAGGAGCAAATATAGAAAGACTGCTAAATTTCGTAGCACAAGTACATCGTTGACCTTTTTCACTATAACGATATTGCAATGAATAACATGGTATGGCAATTTTTCTCAAATTTAAAAGCAAATGGACAAATTCAAATAATGAAAATCGTCTGATAAGATCTCACATCTCTAACATGACGGTGCCTCAACGAGAATAGTCCCAGTTTGTGCCGTCTTTCTATATGAATTGTACTCTTTCAGCACTACGTTATAGCCACACACCTCATACAGATCTACATAGTGTATTACCGTTTGTGATGTGTTTATATTGTCCTGTGATGTTTTTGTTTGTTGCCAGTGGTGTCCGGGGTGGTTTTCTTCACCAATTGGACTGGCACGCCGTCATGTGAGCGAAATAACCTTACGTACGGCGTTAAACACCCGTCAAACAAACAAACCGACCATTCTTAGTAATTCAACAAGTTTGTATTCATTTAAAAATATTTCTAATAGCTTGTCCTGATTGCGTGTTTGTTGTTTCTGCAAAGGGTCCGCCTGTGGCAAATAGAAGGTTTAGATATGAATATTTGCATGTCCTTACTCTAAGTTAATATTTTAAACAAGGGCACTGGCTTTCAAATTTAGGTCTTAACTTACACTGAAGGAATATTCATTTCCAGCCAAGTACTCCATTGTATTTTCCTTATGCCATAACGGATTGTCCATTTCTCATTCTGCCTTAACCAAATGCGGCGGAAAGCCGAGAGGAAACCTCGTGAAAGCCACCGCTGCAATCTCCTGTGACGCCCCCATATAACTCATGACGATTCGATCACGTGAGTGGTACATTGGAGGAGGATCAGTAGCCCGGGACGATAACCACTGAACCACGGCCGCCTGTTCCGGTTGTATTGGTATCGCTGTGTGTTGATATACATTGCCGTCACACAGGTGAAGTACACTTGAACCAAGTATTATCCAGCAGGTAATCAACCATCTTTCAATATCTCAAAGTGCAAGCATTGAGTCCGCAGGATAACTACTAATGGCATATGAATTTTGTGTCAATGGATGTCATATACTATACTAAGTTATTCAAACCCAGAGAAGCCATATAGACGCAGTTCCTTGTCAATACGACCTGTGGAGGTCTTATAATGCGGTATAAACCCCATCAAAAGGTTAGTAGGCCCTACTGTACATACTGCGGGAAACAGAACGTTCATGCATAACTCAAAATTACTTTAAGATACCCTCTTGGCTATATTAATGATTCTCACAGTAATTGCATTCATCCAATAACACAACTAATATTACCTTCATCTCAGCAACAGGGGAAGCATTTTGGAGATAACTATAGGAGTCATTGGGGGGACTACTGGTGATATCAACTGAGCTCGGACTGATGTATTTATATTTAAAAGGTTTCTTTTTAGTCAATTCGCATCTCGAGGACAAAGTTGTCTTGACCTGTTGTAATTTATCTATAATCTGAATGTGCCCAAGACTACTTTAACAGTCGACAACCATATGGCAATAATTACCCATCGTGCTTATTTGTTTCAATGGAATCGAGAAACGTCATATTTCACTTATTTGGCATCATTAAGTATCAGAAGTTGAGCTGCTAAAAGCATTAAATGTTACATGAATTCCATCTTCGAAAGCCATGACTTTTATTCCGAGTCACTCTAAATTACAAAGAAACATCCCGTAACAGATAGGGACGGATGACCGTGTGGCAATTACATTGAAAGATGTTGGCTATACAACCTTAGGAAATGCTTAACAATGGCTTGAAATATTAAGTGTGTAAAGAAATAAGAAGAAAAAGGCTTGTACAGATATTGAACCTTTGGCAGCATATAACCTTGATGGTTGGGTGAACGCCTTTAAACACCATTGTGGGACACGACACGCCAATATTTTAAAAAATGAAACTGTTCGGTGTTTTGATACTGTTGGAAAACTAATCTTTCTCCAGTGCTAAGTAAAGATAGCCTTACTACTCCTGAATAGACTGCCCTTAGCTAGGAGGGCCTGCTTTATATGAAGCAATCCCGTGCTGAACCATAGACTAGGCAACCATAACCAGTCTGGAGCGCACCCGAAAACGATACAGAGGAGATAGTGCATATCGATCTACATCCAAATCGCTGCTCGACACGTCGTTGTCTCGAACATTCAGGAAGAATGTTGTCAGATTTCCGTTTTGATAAATATTAAACGGATTAGCTTGTGTCGGTTTTACTATAAATAATGGGCTGCGTTCGCGCGAGTCAGCCCAGGCGTCGCCTTGTACGTTCGCGCGTATTTCCCAGGTCAACTCGAGTGTGCCACTGCTTCGTTCGCGCGTGTAGTGTAGTCACGCTCGGGTCGCCCCAAAGTTCTCCAGCTCCAGAGCATGGTAAGCCAGGAGAATCACGTGATCACATGGCAGACAACGGTTAAAAAAAGAAAACTGAAAAGCTGTTCTTTTAATTGTAATCGCCCATGCGTTTGAATTAGGCCGCAAACAGCTACTGTGCACTGCAATATATTCATTATTTATTTTAAAGACACACCTCATTCTCATACATTGTTGAATAGTTCATGTGAGACAGCAAAAAAGCCATTGAAAATGTTCGATATGGGTTTTTTAAATTCATTGTCGTGAAGCTGGATATAAATATATTTCTTTCTTTTTGCATATTTGTATACCTTACACACCTTTTATTTCTTAATAATAATATTTTTAAATAAACATGACTTTCACCCAATACTTGCAGAATCAAAAATCGAACCTTTGGCGAAGAATTTAACATAATATTATGAGGTTTCGGTTTATACTTCTATTTTTAATTGGGCCGTGGCGTAGTGGTTAGCGCCCACTTCGATTTACCGTTCACAGAATCGGGTCCGTCTGTCGACCTTCGGGTATATGAGTGAGTCACAAGATGTGGCTCCAGCAATCGCAGGGGTTGTTTTTACGAGGTTTCCTCCCGGTTTTCCACCATACTAGGGCAAGGAACAGTAAGAAGTCATCATATAAGTGAAATACCCTTGAGTACGACGTTAAACCCCAATCAAACAAACAAACAAATCCATTTTTAATTGATCTCTGAAAACGTTCACGCGTAGGAAGAATCTCTCAGGCAAGTATGACCTCATGTCACCCTAATCGGGCTTACCCGGGGAAGTCGCGCGAACGCAATCTAGGTGTATTTCGATCAGGTCAGTGTGTTTATAATTTTACTGTTCCAGTTATTTCTTGGTAGTTACTTCAGTACCATATTTTGTTATATAGGAAGGCGAGGTTTAATAGCAAATCAGGGCCTTCTTTCAGATGCTGTACCTTGGATTTGCCATTTTAAACTTTATATAATGTTCCAAACCTTACGGAATGGATTGTCCAGTGTACTATGCTGGAGACAAAATATTACGGAAGACGGTAATTGAAGTCAAATAATAAGCATGATCGAGACCAGTGTTTTCCCAGTTTCAATAATACCCAAATCCATTCGTTTTACGATTTCTTGGGAGTCACATTTTGTAACGACCAAGTACCATTAAGATTTTCAACGCGGACGGGCTGTACCGGCGACGGTTTTAATCAAATGTTGGACTCTGCAGATGTTTGAAAAAAACTATCAAAAGAAATACATGTAATGGTTGTGTGATAGAGCGTGGCTGATAGACTGGGCTCCCATAATGTTTTGCGTATACTGCTAATAAAAATCCAGCAATTGAAACTTGGTCAGAATACAACTTAGCAACATTTTACAGCATGGTGTCTCTATAGGAGATACCATGTGTTAGGATGATGGGAATTGCTTTCCTTTGGTATGAAGCTCTTGTTTGTCGACCTTTTTAACTATAGCCTGCCAAATATAATTTAATCTCTGGATGAGCTAAGGGTTTCAAATTATGTTTTATGTTTTATGTTTTATTTGACAAAAGACTTTCCGAAGATGGTCCGAGTGGGGTCAAGGCGAAATTAATCAATTAAGGTACTGTTTTGGCGAGCGTTTCAGGTTGCAGATGTTTATGTTGTATGTATGGCCGTGGTCGAGTTATTGGCTGTCTGCAAACCAACTTCTTCGGGGACCAATCAGTCTTTTCAAAGATTTAGAATAGAAACGGATGACAGAGTAGTTAAATTGGAGGTATAAAGTAAACAGGCAATCCTAGAGAAGCGTGCCTTCTTTTATCGAGGGCTACACATAAGTGATTTGCATTTAGTCGTTCATAAGCGAGACTAACAAATTTAATTAAATACTAGTCTTACTTTTGGAAAACTGTACTTTATTGATTTTAGTTTTTTTTAACGGTCCAAAACTTTCATACGATTAACACGATTGCCTCGACTGACCTCAAGATCTGATAGGATCACCACGATTAAGACGACGATTTCAATCGTGCCACCAATCGTGATAGTGGGAACGTAGCATTAGGTCCGCCGCACTTTGTTCTTTTAATAGGGCCGTGGCTTCGTGGTTAGCATGTCGACCTACCAATCCTACTTCAATGTGTCGTTCCAGGGTTTTAATCCCCCCCCCCCCCCCCACCTTCGATATCAAAGGAAGTCACACGATTTGGTTATAGTTACACGAGGTGGTTTTCATGCCTTCATCCCGGCTGCCAACTGCATTTAAACATGGAACAGTTCGAGTGAACATTCGGTTGCACACTTTGTCTTCTTTAAAGTGAAATAAATAAGTCTACGATGAACAGCTTTCGAGAATGAAGAATCTTCATGAATACACCTCAAGTGTCTGAAATAGGCATTAAGTGATTGGGTTTCAATTAAGTCTAAACTTGATCGGACAATATGTGGATGAACATGCCAATAGATATGAGATAAGAGTGTAAAATAGATTAGTATGTTGATCACTGGGACTGCAAATTCACATATGGCAAAAAAAAAGAAACGGAGTGGGGATGCTAGGCTGCTAATCGCATTAACCATGTGACTACGGTCTGTTTGTGTGAAGAGTAGCAATGCTGTCGTTACTCGGCACTGGAGGAAGACCAACTTTCGAACATTATGAAATCACATCACAGCAAGGATATGCTAGTGTCAATTGTTGTTGGATTACCCCGCTGTCAAAAAAGTTAAATAACCTTAAGCACGGCTAAACACAACAATCAATTACCCGATGGAAAACCAAAATTAAATGCCCATTAATTTTAAATTAAATATGTTTTTGTACCCTTTTTGGCAAGAAATGGATATAATTTGAGCCCAAAATCTAGTTTGATCAGTGTATAAATTACAGGGTCATTGACAAAGTGTTGAAGAGTAATGTGATTATCAAAGCAGACTAACGGGGGATTTTTTGTCATGGGCATTAAACAAAATAGCTAAGTCAATGCAACTATTTAAATGAAATGGCTTAGTGTTAAGTATCAATTTAGTCAGATTTTGGCAGATTCTGCTTAGGCACGTTCGTTTGCTAGAAAACTTAAATTTGTTACATTTTATAGTGAGCAATGTAGGATAAACACCTGTGCTTTTTGTAAACTTTTGGATATATTTTTAGAAACATTCCCAAAAGATATATTTTGGGAGTGTTCAGGCAAAAAACTTCGACGGACATCGTACCAAGCAAAAAGAAGACATTCTTTTTGGCTTAGCGTGCGCTTTCTTATCCCACTACGATGTACCGTTCACGGCATCGAGTCCGTCTGTCGACCATCTGGTATATGAATGAGTCACATGATGTGTCTCGGACAATCGCGCTGGTGGTTTTTACGAGGTTTCCTCGCTGTTTTCATCCGTAATTAGGCCAGGAGCAGTGTGGAGTGGACAATCCGTCGTCATATAAGTGAAATACCCTTGAACACGACGTTAAACTACAAATAAATAAACAATTCCAGGGAGTAAATAACCTTATTGATCCTTGTTATAAACACTTGTCTGAAAACACACAAAATGTATTATTTTTTATGTCCACATAATTGTTAATTGATCTGTTAATATTCGACCTTCTCGGCCGTTCCATATTTGTAATTTTGAATATTACAAATTTTGAAGAAACGGATACATAAGTAATATCCTACCCTAATAATGGGCTTAGGATCAACTTTTCCGATGTTATTTTCGACGGCGTTAGCAACCTCTCGTAAATAAACACCGTTCAAGTCCATTTTGATTATATCGAGTAAAATCCGAGACGAGTAGTCCCATTTCAATGAGTTTTTCTTGAATGCAGAAATTATTTATTTGGAACTAACATTTAACAAACGGTTTTCGGGGTTCGTCTGAATTTTATCAAATTATAGCGTTTCAGAGCTTCGCCCTATAAATCCAATATCCCACAAAATAATTATCGTATTATCGTTAAATATTTGGGTTGATTTGCTGATGCATACAGGAATAAACTAAAAGCAGTTGATTACAACAGATCTATTTTAGTTGCGGAATGGTTGATATGGAATATTTGTTGCGAACAAAGTCCAATCTAACGTGACTTACAATCTAAGAAATAATGCTTCTTTTGCGGATTTAAATGGAGCCATAAGGAATAAACCGGTTCTTGGATATAATAAGATAGGGAGAAATACATGGAACAGTTGCTGTTCAATGTGGACTAAGACTGGTGCTTAAATTTTTCAGGTCTAGCCCTTATAAAAATGTACCATAGTTTACCACAAAAATCTATAGTATAATTGTGGTAAACTGTGGTACACTGTAATTTCTTATGGTACATCTATGGTAAACCGAGGTGCATTGTAGTAATCTGTGGTAACTATGTGGAAGCTCTGTGGTAAACTGTAGTATGTTATGATACCTCTGTAGTAAACTGGTACTTTGTAGTAATCTGTGATAATTGCGAAACCTCTGCGGTAAATTTTAATAGGTTAAGGTATCTCTATGGTAAACTGTGCTACTTTATTTTATGTAATAATACTTTTATTGTGAACTGTGGTACTTTGTACCTCTCAGGTGAAATGTTGTACACTATATTGCTTTGTTGTACATCTGTGGTAAACTGTTACATTAAATCCTAAATCAGTACTTTTGTCCAGAAAATGATTACTTTGGAAGCAATTAAAAGGACTTGGAATAAATGGGTTTCATTGTATTTTTGTCCAATTATTAACTAAACTGACTCAGTGGGTAGTTCCTGTGTTCTGGGAGTCATTTGCTACACAGGTGCAGTAAGACACAGCAGGTATTGGACACCTAGACCACACTTCTGACTTGCTGCTCAAGGTGGGCATTCACCTTGCAAGCACCGGAGTCATTTTGGTTTGATGTGGAGTAGGAAGTGTGATTTATATGTATTTCCTAATGAAGATCTAGTGTTTAACATGGTGCAGTTTGATTATCAGTCAAACATAGAGAATTACTTGATCAAATGAATGGAGGTGTAGCCATGCAATGTTAACTGAGCTTAGATTTCCAAGACTGAGGCTAGATTTCCAAAGTACAGAGTCCCTGGCCGCCATTTTGAATCCATGCAGGTATTTAATTTTTTTTGTTTCACTGCTTTAACACAAAACATTTGTTTTGATAACTGTTTACCTATGTTATACTCACAATAGTTTACATATGCATTAGCACTGTATCATATACTTAAGTAAAAACTAATAAGTGTGGCATATTTTAAGTTGGCCATGTTGAATATTTGATCAAATATATATGTTTCTAAAAGTTTATCACACTGGTACAGGGATGTTCATTAATTAAAACAGCTAAATTATCAGATATTCCTGACATTGATGTTTTAAAATTCCAGTTACCATATATTAAATGATCAGTTTATATTACCGAATAATTACATATGTGGTATATATCTTATTGGCATTAATTTACATATAATTGTGATCTGTACAAGTTATC
>JAVFBX010189713.1:0-13531 GCA_034783855.1 Mopalia kennerleyi | reverse complement strand
ACTGAGCAGCTTTGAACACATAGTGGGGCACAATTATCCAAGACTGAGCAGCTTTGAGACACATAGTGGGGCACCATTATACAAGACTGAGCAGCCTTGGGACACACAGCGGGGCACCATTATACAATTGCCAGAACATACAAAGCTTTTTAAGGTGTATTATAGAAGCAGCAAAGCCTTATTAATACACTGCCAGCCAACAAATCTCAGCTAATCTCACAAATGATGAACACAGATTGTAAATTGACAGTCAACTAATATTTATCTAAGCAGCACCTATCTGTGTATGAAAACTGAATGGGCTTACTGGGTTAGAGCTGTGTGTTTAGATTGGTTAACCTCTTGTCCTATCTTATACACAGGGCTGACTTCCCCCAGAGCCATTGGAAATTCCTCTGTAAACCACACTGCAATGTTATCCAGGCCGCCCACTGTGGCCGGTTGATTTAGCCACAAACCACAGATAATACTAACTTAGTTCCATTTCTTAATAAAAAAAGCCTAAAGTTTGGAAATACCGCCCACTATAACAAAGACTGAATAACTTGCTGTTACTGATTTAGTTCATCTTGGAGAATCTGTTGAGGAGGGTTTTCTATTTGTGTCTGGTATCACTGGTTAATTCTACAGAAGATTTATTGGGGGTTATTATTATTATTAAAGGTATTCCCAAATGGTTGATACCTAGAAAACAGATAAAATAGTCCAATATTCACTGTGCAATTTGCTTAATTTTTGTTCGAGCCGTTCAGGGTTCTTCGTGTCCACCATAACTATATACAGAAAGCTTATGTCCCATTGTATTTAGTCAAACACGAAACCATTTCAAATTTTCTTTTGAAACTTTGAGGATTGAAAGTTTGATATAGTACTATTTTATTTTCAAAATTTCTCATATTGTCCTGCATAAATGTTAAGATTGTCTGTGTGACTTCCACCGACATTGAGATCAGATAGGCACGGGATACTTCTCTTACATACTGTTGGATGTCTATCTATTTCTGTTCCAGCTTTCTATCAGACATTTGTTCTTTGTTTTCATAAAAAAATCTGGTCATCAGATTAATTATCATTGTTTAATTAGCGGTTTGAAGGAGAGTTCTTTATACAACATTCGTTACAGTTGCCAGGATGTTTTTTACAGATACATGTAGCAGTACCAGTACTTAATAGTATTATATTTGTAATCCAGCCAATCAGATATAAAAACCATTCGGGATACCTTTAAGCCTGGAAGAGTGTATGTAGAGTAAAACACTTACCGTATGCCCTTTGTGTGGCTTTCTGGATCTTGCAAAATATATGGCTTTAAAAGTAGTATAAAGCTGGTATTCAAAGAAAAACGTACTGTCTTGTCTGATGGAAGCTTTGATATGTATTAAAATGCACGCCTCAAAATATTTCAAAATTTACAAAACAAAATATTTTGGTGCTGATGATGATGGCAAAATCAAAAGCAGAATTATTGAGCACAGGTATAAGAGGAAACCAAAGTATGCATGCTGGGGGTTCAAATATTAATGACAATCCAATTGACTAATCTCAGGAATTAAAATCGTCTGCCGCTACAAATAACTACTAATTACCTGATTCTTATTTCATCGTTCATCAAAAAGCCTAACCATTTAAAAGTCTGCCAAAGAGAATACAGTACGTATAACTTGATAACTAATAATTATCGGATTCTTAATTCATAGCGCATTAAAAGGCTAACCCTTGAAAAGTCTCTCAAAGAGAATACTGTAAGGTATAAGAAGCAGCACTGATCAATGACAGCTGGCCCTCTGGCTAAGGGCAGTTTGTTTGCAGAGGAGCAATGCTGTCTTTACTTAGCACTGGAGGAAAATTAACTTTCCAACATTATTGAAACAGTTCAGATCTTTTCTCTGATGTAAGGCAGGCAATCTCCGTTTATGTGAAGAACTGACATAAGGATGGTGAAGTAGCAGCCTAATGGTCTTGATATTACTAAGACTTATTTGAGTGAAATCCTGCACATATAGATGACACAGATGTACATGTAAATGGGGATTTGTATGGAGCTAACACATCAGGTAGAAATTAAGTTTTGGTAACTTTACACAGATTGATGGGTTTAACGGTGATCAGGTCTGTCTGGTTTCGTATTTGTACATTTCACAGAGACCCTAACACACTTACGATTGTGTTCATAAAATGAATACTGTGCCAGTTATTCTAAGAATTTTGTTCATAAAATGAATACTGTGCCAGTTATTCTAAGACTTTCTAAATTGATTCTGGATGGCAGAGGACACCTTTTTAGAAAGCATATGTTTGTCTCAGAAAACAGATAGTTTTGTTTGGAGGTAATGATACAAATACATGTAGTTGACATTTACTGATAAAGGAGATGTGAGGTGATGTACAGTAATACGGCAACCAGGTTGATGGTCACCTAGTAGAAGGAGAGTCAAGTTTAACTCTGCCTCATACATGTATATGGCCCACCTAAGCAGACGAAATCCAAGACTTTTAAATTCTAGAAATATCCTTCTTGCTCAATGTTACAACAAAAATTACATATTTTAAAACATTGTAAAAAAAATATGAATTCTGTTCCAGAAAATCTTTTGAAGGTCTTAGAATTTTTTATTTTGTCCAAGATAAATTTATGTTTTCTACTAACTGTTTTCGGGTCCAAGATTTTTAAATGGTCCAAGATTTTTTTATATCCAAGATTCATGTGACCTATTCAAGATTCACATGATCACTTGAACTGATAAGGTCTGTTTTGCTTGTTTGCTATCTAAAAAGTATAAATATAAATGCATATCTTGGACCAAATAAAAAATTCTTGGACCGTAAAAACTTATTTGGATGTTTTCTGTAACAAAATTCATTTTTCTTATACCATGTTTTAAAATATGTATTGTTTTATATTAATATGACCAAAAAGTATACTTGTCTAGAATTTTTGCCGCTTTGGCTGTTCATACTTGTGAAAGGCTTTTTGAAAAAAGAAGTACCATTGATAAATTGAATTATTTTTATGAGGCACAGTCACACCATATAACTGTGTAGATCATAGCTTGTACTGTACTTGAGAAGTGACAGCTAATATGTCTGGTGCAGACTTTATCAATTAAAAGCTATGTGGTTTTCACCTGTCTCCCACACGCTCTTCTCTCTGTGGTCACGATCCTGTTAAGGCAAGACAAACCAGGGAATCTCAGTCACTTCACACATGTCAGCCAGTCTGAATGGTCGCTGTAACATGAGCTCACAATCAAACACATGTCCAAACAGTTAACAGGGTGTAATATCACAGCCATATCTTCACATCAACTAGCCTCAGATATTAATGCTAATTCTAAACATAAAACACTTAAAATATCTTAAAATAACGCCAATTTATTATTTTGTTTGTTGTTTAAATTTACATTGGCAATGTCTGTCAACTTGTAAACATAAAATGAATACTCTAACAATTATTGTTGCAAAGCTCAATGAATTGATAGATTTGAAATGAATACAGTTTATTGCTGAAATTTCATTATTGATGTTACATAAGTGGGTATAACTGTTGGAAATGTTGAGAAGAAAGCATCACCTCAAGGTGTTACTAAACATCATACTCAAGACGGTACAGCCTGGAGAAAGTTGAAGCTCAAGGTGTTACTCAACATTATACTCAAGACGGTACAGCCCGGAGAAAGCTGAAGCTCAAGGTGTTACTCAAAATTATACTCAAGATGGTGCAGACTGGAGAAAGCTGAAGCTCAAGGTGTTACTCAACATTATACTCAAGAAGGTTCAACCTGGAGAAAGCTGAAGCTCAAGGTGTTACTCAACATTATACTCAAGACGATACAGCCTGGAGAAAGCCGAAGCTCAAGGTGTTACTCAACATTATACTCAAGAAAGTACAGCCTGGAGAAAGCTGAAGCTCAAGGTGTTACTCAACATTATACTCAAGACGGTACAGCCTGGAGAAAGCTGAAGCTCCTAGGGCATACACAGCTTCCTTTACATACAGTGGTTTCCAGGCCTGTGCTGTCATTTTTTCTGGCAAAACCAAAAATGGTCCCCTAAAGTGTTCAATAAAACTTTTCATACGAATTTGTCACTGCTTTTAAAACATAAATGCACAATTATGAAGAACAATAAAAAAATTACTTCATAATACCCACTCCATCTGATGTTTGGCGTGACAAAATTGGTCAATATCAGCCGTAAAATGATATTTTTGACAACCTCTTGAATTGATCATGGAAACCTATAAATCAGTCCTCCTAAACAAAGTTTGGTTACCAATGGGAAGATTCGGATCACGTTCAGAGCAGGCATGAATTGTCAGAGCATATAAACCAAAAAACGGCTGTTATTATGAACCACACTGGTGAGTGGTAAATCTGTTCTTCTTACTACTAATAATTACAGAGCTTAGTAACCAATCTGAATTCAAACCCCCCAAAATCTCAGTCAGACGACCAATATTGCTATCATCAGTGAAAAAACGTTTTTAGACTGCACGGGTTTATGCAATGCTTACTGTTATTAGATGAAGAAGGCACCTACCATCAATAAACACTGATGAACATAAACCTTGGAAGCACTACAAAAACTTAGCTGTGACTTTAATCAGCATGGCACAGGGAACTCAAGCCAATCTCAAGGCATGTCAACATTTTTTATTATAATCAATGCACAACATTATTTTATGGATGACAATTATTTATTTGTAATTGTTAAGTAAATGTCACAATAGTTAGCCTTTGTGTTGTCCCTTAGCTCTGAGAGCCCCATGGCCACATCAAGCTCCCTTCAACTACCTGTCAAACCATCGGTTTATTTGTTTGTTTGAGTGAAATTCTACTCCGTACTTCAGGTTATTTCACTCATATGGCGGTGTGCCAGACAAAATGGGTGACTAACAAAGACGGGCAATGAACAAAGACAAGACAGGACAATCCCAGGACACAATACAGAGATATCAAAAACAGATCAGCTTCATGTTGCCCCTTGCATGAGGACAACTGGAGCTCCTTCAAACTACATGCCTCACACCTGAAATATTCTACATAGATAATAAATGTCGGACATCACAGAATGTGAAAAATCCAGTGGAAATTTGAACAGTTGTTTTCTTGGCTCAAAAGAAACCTTTATAGGTTTTACAAAAGACTGCACCTGATCGTCTGAAGCCAGACCTGTATTCATCTGTCCACAGTACATTCCCCACATAACCTCCATGAAAAGAACCAGGAAAGGTAACTCTGTATCTATCAATAGGTGGACACTATTATACTGTTGTTCCCTGTCAGAGAAATACATCTATCGCATCCCTGACAATAGAGATATAGCCAAGCAATTGAGCTTCTGACAAAAGTAAAAATGTCTTTATGTGTGACATGCTGACTGCCAATTTCCACTCCACGTGATGATTTCTTTGATGTCATTTTCTTTTTAACAACAGTAACTGAAACGACTTCTTAAAGTTTTCCAATCAACTAGCATTCCTGTAGTCATAACACCAATTTCTACTTCCTGAAATATAATTTGAAGTATATTGTTTGATTATTGTTTGATTATATGATGGTTGAGTACTCCAACAGTAAATTAGCCCTGTAGGAGAACCTAAAAACGTGAACTTTTCATCTGTAGAAAACAGCAGGTGGTTGGGTGCTTCCTGTTGCCCTGGTGCTCTCAGAGCGAAGGGGCAGTATGAAGACAATCTGACGTCTTTGTATTGTCCTCTGATTATCCTAAATTATCTTTGTTTATTGCCTGTGATGTCAAATGTGGACTGAAATAACCTTAAGTACGGCATAAACCCCAATCAATAAAACAAAAAGCTCTGACTGAAAGTTGAAGCATTCATGTACTTAAATAAGGCTACAAATAGGATTGATTGATTAGTGTTTTATGCCGCGCTTATATTTCACTTATATGATGGCGGTGTATTTCAACAATAATTCATAATGGCACACCCATTCAATGTGAGGTGTTTTGATAATATTGGAAAGATAACCTTCCTCCAGTGATAAGTAAAGACAGCATTGCTACTCAAACTGCCATTACCCCGAAGGCTGCTAAATATAAGAGGGCAAGAACTGATCTTACGGCTTTAAGCAGTGCTCTCAATATATCATTGACAATTTATTAGATTAGATTGCAATTCAATCATATTGTTGAGATGGGAACTGAAGAACCCTGTAGTGTGCAGTCCTTTAATCTTTAAGACAGTGTTACTGCAGAGCCCAGACAAGCAGCCAAACCACTTAAGACTTCCCCTTGGGAATGGAGAAGTACCTTGGTAGAGTAGACCCTACTAGTATCAGATGTAATCAATGACTAGCTGCTAGCATGAAGGGGTAGGAGAAGGGTATGGGTCAGATCCAAGGCAGTGACCCCGAGGGGAAACAGGCTTTGAGCTGTGCCCCAGAGATGAGATCATTCCAGACCTAAACACTTTAAAGGCAACAGAATCCCCCACTATCTTATCTGAGACTTCCAGCTTAAACACCCTTCAGTACATCTAATCTGGCAGCCAGTAGGTTTGGCCTGTCATAAGAGACTGGCTTTGTTAGCAGGATGGGGATAACAGGTCTAAATATGCTGATCTAACCTGGCTAGGTGAGTCACTGATACCTGTTACTGATGGTCAATCAACAGGGGGCAATACCCAATACACCAATACATTATACTCCAATTAAACCCACCTACTCTACAAAGGTATACTTCTGAAGTTTCCAGACCAGAAGTGGTCTATCTGAGGTATAATATACATGTAGCAGCACACAAAGCGTGAAACATTAAGACTTAAATTTACAGTGCAAGATACCAAAAGAAAGTGTTTTTCTGAGAAGCTGGTTACGAGACAGCATCCTGTAAGCTTTGCATGCTCATCCATTCGACATGTACCATGTCCACTCCATACATATGTTTATATAACTGCACTGGGGAATGAAACTCGAGAGTTTTGGAAGTGAGGGTCAATAAACCAGCAAATGAGCTAAGGAAGATCACCATTTAAGCATATAAATGTTTAGAAAGAATCATTGCATATCTCCACTGGGGTATGACATGGGCCTGGATCATCCCTGACAATGGTAATCACCTGTGCGATTGCACATCCAGAGTTTGCAAGTTAGAAGTCAGTAATGCTCCCCACCCCCATGCCCACCCCCACCACAATAAGCTTATAGATTTCTTACATCACTTCATACATTACGCCAAAAACTTTGATGCATACATGTTTTGCCAAAAATAAATATTCCAGATTTCTTTCAACATTGCACAGTATAATCTGTGAGGTAAAAAAAATGACTGTTTCCAAACAGGGTAGGTGGTGCTGCAGCACAAATACAGATAACAGCAACTGATATGCACAAAATTATAAACTAAATATATCCTAAGCTAAGTTATATAGCGACTTCAAAGAAAAGTGATGTGTTACTCTGGTGTACACATGTACTTGAAGCGGGGCATGTTACAAGGTCAAGGCGATCTTAGGATGAGTGCCAAAACCACAATTATCACTGTGGAAAAACCTTGTGGTTTCTGGAGCACAAATTAGAGAGAGTTGTGTCTGCTTTCCCTAACTGAAGAGGTATCATGATCTACCAGTTGTTGGTTGTTACTACAGGTACTACTGGAAATAAGGCTGTAATGGCTTTCTAGAGAGCAAATGAGAGATGCTGGTGGCTGAGGCCTCGAACACATATCCTCATCTATCAGGTGTTGGTTTTCAGCCCCTATTTTCACAGTGGAAAAGTTTTGTGGTTTTCTAGGGCACAAATTATAGAGACTGATGGTCATCAATGAATGGTGCATGGATTGATTAATTGCTTGATTGTGGTTTTATGCTATCCTTAAGGGTATTTCACTTATGACCATGGTGTATTCCAACAAAAATTGACACTAGTGCTTCAAAGATGTGAAGCGTTAAATATTATTGTTGAAAGTTAATTTTCCTCCAGTGCTAAGTAAAGACAGCATTGCTACTTTTCAAACAAACTGCTCTTAGCCAGAGGGCCAATACATCGAAGTAGGATGAGAAGGCCAACACACTAGCCTCTAAACCACGGCCTTGGTCTGTTTAAACCCCATGTTATATTATGTCATCAGGTTATTATGAATTTTTCTTCGTTATTTCGGTTGACTCAAGACAGTAATTGTAAACCTTATGAAGCGACTCTTTCATTTCAAAGTTGTGTTTATTTGGTAAAAGTTTACCCTAAATAATAAGACAAATATGATTAAAAAATAAATAAATTTTTTTTTTAACCTAATTGTTTTACTACATTTTTTTTGTCCAGGTCAGTTCTCTTTTAGGAAAAAGATAAAAATTAGATCATGTGATATGAAGATAATGTAGGACCTCCCGAATAAAACATTCTCACAACATAATAGCATACGGAATATTGTATGTATCTGGTTTAGAAAAAAACTAGCCTGAAGTTAATCCTGTAACCTTCAGACATTGTGGACAGTTGGAGAAATAAACAGTGAAATGTAACAGGCCCAGTATAATTAGAAATGACACAGCCTACTACAAACATTGGAATTTGAGAACTGCTAAGTCTAACCACTAAACCTTGGAGGAGGTGCCACCCATATGGCTTCAACCCGGACAGCAACGTGGCTCCAATACCAAGTATCCCTATGATTATAAAGAATTGTAGGCTACTTTTATTCACTGCTTTAATGAAACAGAAGATATCAGTTTTTTTCTTGAATTTAATGTTTAATGCTACATACAAGTACTCCACTTATTTTACTGGCATGACAACTTTATTTTTGTGGAAATCTGTGAAGAATTCTTGTTAAATTCACCCTCTCATCTCACCAGAATAGGTATCTTGTTTACAAGGTAAACAGTTTGTCTCTTACCTGTGGTGGACAGATTGTACAGCCCATGAACAACAGCATATAGGATCTTAACTATAAGATTGAGACGGTGATGTTAGTATTGATGTCAATGACAATGAGATCTCACTGACAGGAAATCTAGACTTGGCAAGTAAATCTTTAATAATCAAATTTGTCAGGATTGAGCCTATCAGTGTATATTTACTGTTCTGTTAAAATTGTGGGTTATTTGAGGTAAATTCCTATAACCATTGTGTCCTGGGAGCCAAGGTTCAATAGAGAGTGGGCTTGTTGTGGCCTTCTCTGTCTTCTCACTGTTTGTTGCCAGCGTTATGAATGGGCTGGCATGCTGTCGTATGAGTGAAATGACATTACATCAGTTTGTAACACCCCAGTCATAAAAACAATCTTTGACAGACCTAATGACTTCCTAGAGAAGCTGACTGTTTCAAGAACATGAAACACGCCGTCAGAGATTATTCCATGTATACAGTACCAGTTTGACTATTCTGCTTGTAACCCTACACAATGAATGGCAATTCCAGACTATTTGTGACATTGGACAATACATAAACAGAAGAACAAATGTTAAACACTGTACATCACGCACATGATATAAAGCCCAAAACACGCAGGTTTTCAACAGAGTCGAGAATTTAAGTTGGTGTAACACGTAGAACTGTTTAACATTGTTCGCAAGCCACTGGGTTAAGCTCCCTGATCGTGTCTTAATGGCAAATAGCACATCTTTATTAGAAAAGAAAACAGGGTGAAGGAAATAAATCTTATTAAGACGTTATCTTGCCACATCAAACGAGAAACTTACACCTTGCATAGGTAAATTCTCTTTCATCCTGAATTTATCTTTTCTTACAGGGGTGAAGTTCAACAGTGATCACAGAAGCTCTTCATTGACACATAGTCCGGACTTATTATATAATGATCTAAATATGTATGATCTCCTGAATAACAACTCTGTTAGCTTCACTTGGAGACATGGCTGTTTGATGTTTTGTTTCAGGTGTTTAACATTGTACTCGAGTCCAACTCAATTAGACAGCTACTTTGAATTGGTGCGGTTTATTAGAAAACCAATAAGCTAATTTGTGTACACAGTATAAACAATGTGTATAGATATATATGCAATGTGTACACAGTATATATATATATATGTGTATACAGTATTTACAACTGTACAGTATATACAATGTATACATAGTATATACAATGTGTACATACTATATATGTGTACACTGTCACAGTATTTACAACTGTACACAGTATTTACAACATGTACAATGTATATACAATGTGTACATAATATATATGTGTACACATTATTCACAACTGTACACAGTATTTACAACATGTACACAGTATATACAATGTGTACATAGTATATACTGTGTACATAGTATTTACAACATGAATACAGTATATAAAGTGTATATGTGTGTGTCATATATACAGAAGTAAATAGCATACTTCTTTATAATACATGCTCACTTGTTACCTATTGTGATAAGTAAAACTGTCTGAAGACATCCATCACTTACTTATCACAGGTAGACTAAGTAACGAGTGACCTGTAAACCACCGTGAGAACAGGTAAGAGAGCAGTTGGTTAAGTTGTAATACCAGTCTGTGGTCCACCTGTTGGGCACCACCCAGGCTGTATTTGTTGGTGTTAAATGACTTGTAGCACAACATTGACACTCCATGTGATGCACAATACCATAAGTTCACTAAGTACAATGGTCACTAAACTAGGCTTACTATCAAGGTGAGAGATTTTCAATTTAACTACCTTTTCCCTTCATTCAATTATTAAGTAAGGCTCCCTTTGATCTTTGATGAATTGCCATTGAGGTGATTGTGAATAGGTGTGAATGGTGTACCTCTACTGAATGAAAGCATATATAGGTTAGGTAAACACACAATTAGATTCTTACTCCACATGTTAATGCATGTAGATATAAAACATAGAGACCATGCCCTCTTAGAAACCTTTAGTTCAACCTAAGAATATAAACCACACCACAAGTTTAATGCTGAATATCATTAACTTCATTTATTTCATTTACTTCAACACTCAACATTTCTGCGTTTACAGGCATTGACAGAAGTCACCTTAAGGGGCTGAATATAGGCCAATCAAATTTAATAAATACCCAATTTAAGCAGATAAAAATGTATTCATTCCCAATTTCAACTTCTAGTATTTAATAGTTTGTCCAAATTCTACAAACATTTTTTCAAAACTCAGGAAATGACTTGGTTTGATAAAGCATAACCAATAGAAAAGCATGGCATCATAATGTATACTAACTGAAATAACCACACAAAATGAATAGAGCTATGTTATATAAGCAGAGAATATTACTGATTTCCAAACATTTGGGGTCAAACATACAAAATTTACATTGTCTACTTTGCTCTATGCTCTAAAAACATTAGACGGATGGTTGGAGGGAGCTTCATGTTGCCCTGGTGCTCTCAGAGATAAAGGGAAACAGGAAGCTGATCTGTTTGTGGTGTCTGTATTGCGTCCTGTTATTGCGTCCTTTCTTTGTTTGTTGCCAGTGGTGTCGAGGGTGGTTTCCTTCACCCATTGGGCTGGCAGCCTGGCACGTCATCATATAAGTGAAATACCCTTGAGTACGACATTAAACCCCAATCAAACAAACAAACAAACTAAAAACATTAGGACTCCAGCCAGCAGGGGATTAGCCAGAAATCCAAAGTATGGAGTCCAAAATGGTAACTTTGCTTCACTTTTTAAATAACTGGGAATCTAATTTTTAGTTTCCATATCTCATACATGTTAAGTTTCTTAAAACAGGGTGTTCAAATGAGGCAATTGTTTAATTCAGGGTGTCCAAAGGACGGGTGGACACCACTCTGCGTAAGCCCTTACCAACTAGATCTATTAAACCCCAGAAAAACGTTGTGAATTCCACCCTAAGGACAATTTTTTTGGCTACATAGTAAGAAAAACATATCTATGTATGACAAGACGCAGAGTTGGCAGCATAGTTTGAGAGAAACCATGATATACACATTTTTTCAGAAAGGACCAAAGTGGTGTCTGCCGCAGCATGAAGCCCATCCCTGTTCCAGCTAATTGGTAAAAGCTACCTAACAGACAGTTTTCATACAGGCAGAGCAAACACGGTCAATAGAACAAAAAAAAAAGGCATAAAAAATATCCCACAATTTTCAGTCTTTTCCTCACTAGTACCTTTTACTTCGTTGCAAACTGTGCTCTACTAGTGATGCAAATAAAGATAATCTACGCAACAATGTGGCCTATTTAAAACTGGAGGTTCAAAAGAGCTTTCAACTATGAATAGAAAACATACAGTCAGAAAACACAAAAAATAAAGATCTACACAAAATTGAAGTCATCTTTGACAGGATGAGTGGACTACCTTACACAAAATCTCTCATAAAAAAAACCCTTAATTATTTGCAAAATTACAAAACCTTTAACAAACTATACCTGTCTTACAAGTTACACTCCACATAACAGTGAGAGAAAAGAAAAACAAACAACAAAAAAATAAAAAACGCCCTATGAAATATGTAAGTTTGCTAAATATTTGAAGAACTGTTCGTTTGAGTTTTTTCAAGTATATACAAAGAATTTAGTATGGACGAAATCTGTCTGATGTATTGAGATGAATTGTTTTTGGTTTGTACTCAAAATTTATAGGCAGCTTTAATATCCACAGACTGCTTCAAAGCTGTCAAATGGATTCTGAACAAACATACTATATTTTCACAGAAACATAACCTAGGCTACCTACTAAGCAGTTATTAAAATTGCAGTATCAAAACTTAACCCTGATAAATGTGAACCCTCTGTATACCAATGGAGTCAACTTTCCTGACATTTTTTGTACATGTACCTAGTTCTTCAGGAGTTCAAAACGGACATTCTAAAAACCTGAAAATTTTGACAGGCTCATTCCTCATGGGGATACGATGTATGATATATTATTATAGTACACCCGAGCCACAAGGGAGGATAGACAAGACATGTTTAAGACTCTAAATATTTCAGTTTTATAAAACCATCATCAGTTGTACTGAAGATAGTGTATTAAAATAGAAAATAATTGAACTCAAAATATTTTGTATTATTTTAGGAGAAGTTATTTTTTTCTGATCACTCAATGGCTTACAGATAGCAAAACCAATTTCCCAATGTAATTCCTTTTTCTCCTTTAGGTTTAATGAACATAGTCAATAATGTTTCAACATCATCCCAACAGAGGTATATACACCAGGCATGTAGGCCTGTACTCAGAGTTGTTTCATTGTTTATTGATGACAGCCATATATTAAAACAGTTAATTTATTTATTAAGATATACAGGGAACACAGACAGTAGTCAGAGGACTGAGAATACAGACATTAGCCAGAGGACTGAGAATACAGACATTAGTCAGGACTCAGAAGACTGAGAACACAGACATTAACCAGAGGACTGAGAACACAGACAGTAGTCAGAGGACTGAGAATACAGACATTAGCCAGAAGACTGAGAACACAGACATTAGCCAGAGGACTGAGACCACAGACATTAGCCAGAGGACTGAGAATACAGACATTAGCCAGAGGACTGAGAACACAGACAGTAGTCAGAGGACTGAGAATACAGACATTAGCCAGAAGACTGAGAACACAGACA
>JAVFBX010189702.1:0-13532 GCA_034783855.1 Mopalia kennerleyi | reverse complement strand
CAACATTTGTTATAATTGGCGATATTGTTCTTTTAGAGCACCTATTTGAAGATCGTCATGTTGGAACTATCTTATTATGTTTTTAACAAAGACGAATTGACGATGATTCAACAGTAAACATTCAACTACGGCATTGAACACATATTTCACGGTGAATTCAAGCACCTGCCAGAAGTACACTGGTGACTGAGAACTCCCGCTTTCTGTATGACGTCACTGCTAGTGGAAGGCCAGCACGAGCAGGTGTTGTTGTACAGTCGGGGACAGCAAGGATGCCGGGAGGCTGGACACAACACAAGTTTGCCACCAGAAATCAGTGGGAAGGGGATGCAACTAGATTAATCCGAAATTTCTAGCTAATTAGGACATTTCTCATCTACCCCATACCGAGTAGGGCGTTGCGTGGCGGCCGTAGACGAGTAGTTGAGCCTACAGTGTTGGCGGCACCGTGCAGTTTTGCCGGGAGAATATTTGGCCCACCATCCGCCTCGCTTCCTAATATTGATAATTAACTGCAAATGAAGCAGACAATATAATGACATTTATTCAGACAATGCTGCGTTAAGGATTTTGAGTTTTGTATCTTTATATACCTCAAAACCATCTCCAAAGTTGGAGACTAGCAAGACTTGCAATCTATCGATCCAGGTACCGTTTGATCAATCCGTTATATTTTGCTGGTATGGCGTGTCGACAAAGGGTAACGTAGGTAGCCTAGTAAGTGTTTCGTTTATTAGTCGGTGCTAAGAACATGTGGTTTTAGGTCGTCCTGTATAGGCCTGCTTGTAAAAATTATTTTCCTTTGACTGAACTTATTCCCTTGTTGTTATGTAGTCTGCTGTCTTTATCGGTTTGCTGTCTGGTAATTCAAACATTCGTCTGAATATGGCGATTTGATTTTTGGAGACGACAACCCATTGCACAATTTTTTTAATTTAACCACAAACGTTTAGGAAGTTTCACAGCACAAACTAATCATTTTAAGAATATAAAGGACCACTTTTGCTCTATCGATTTGAATAAGTTCTTGAAGAAGTATTGAGATTTATTGACCAAATTAGGCGACAAAATCTGGTTCTTCCGGTTGAGCGCGTGACTGGGAGTGAGCTGCCTGTCGTACTGACGCTTTTAGAGTTAAGGTGCAACATGCAACCGATCTGTTTGAGATATCTTTGCATTATACGTCCTTTAATGGTCCTGTATTGTGCGTCGAGGTCGGTTTCCTTCATTCATTGGGCTGGCACGCCGTCATATATAAGTAAAAAACTTGTATAATATCTGTAGCATACAGAATACCGTAATCCACCAAGAAAACAGTATTACAAGAATGCGAAAATGATAATCTTGACGTATTCTCTCGCGTTTCGCTGTCCAGTTTAAGTGAGGCAATTGACTAGGACAACCGTTAGCGAATTGATAGGGATTTAAGACCGGACAGATTTTAATCCGTGGCGTGTTGTGGCCTCATTATTTCCCCCTTACCTTCGGAGAGTCATAAGTCGCGGGCGCCACCTCGCGGTAAGACGGCACAACACGTATTGTCCGCGACAGTCTACCTCAGACCGCGGCTTGCTTAATCAGGACAATCAATTTCTGACACTAAACGGTAGCGATGAGCGTTTTAATCTAATCACAATAGAACACCCTTACCAATTGTCACCTTGTCCAATCGACTGATTTGACAAAGCATTAGATCCCGGACTACCATCAGATCGATTCCTTGTTATCCTCGCACAATGCTAATGGCATGGAACAAAGCCCGAGTCAACACATAAGTCAAATCTAGTATGATTGTCACTGAATAAGGTGATGGGGTAAATTAAACTCACAAACCCCAAAGGCGACAAAGCATTTAATTGTGTATATTTTGGTTTGTGCTGGTTAAATTGAATCTAGTTTGATTTTCAGAAAGAGTCTGTTCTTATCGATGACGAGGAATGCTTTGTACTAGTCAAAGCTAGTGTTTCAGTGTTCATTTTCGGCAGAATCAGGTGGTCGAATTTTATCAATATTTTGCAAATATTTATACGAATATTAACGTTTAATTTAGAAATAGTCATACGAACAGTTTGCAGTCATTACAGTTTATAATTTAACCAATTAGTAGAGAGAGCATACTAAATGCATAATATATACAGTAAATGTGAACAAAGATCTTATTTCCATATTTTTAAACAATTTTCTATAAAAAATTAATAAATATTTCTCGTTATAGCTGCTCTGTATCTCTCAGGCTTAACATTATTCTATACGACTTCCAGTTCAAAACTTATTTGATTGCTCCTAAATATGAACATTTTTGCAATAAACAGAAACAGTGTTAATTATTCAAAAAAAAAACAAACATTCGTTCCGCTGAAGAATTTAAAATAATACAAAGGAAATGTAATTCCGAAAAACGCTTGCTTTATTTTAACCAAATGGCGTACAGAATATGTTAGCAATGCTGAAATAGTGAGTCAAAATAAAGTTACCGTTTTTTCGGAATTAGGCTACTTTTGTATTTTGACTCAATGGGGTATGGAATTTTTTATAAATGCTTACAAATTGAGTCAAAATAAAGTTGACGTTTTTTCTGGATAACGCTACTTTTGTATTTTGACTCAATGGGGTATGGAATTGTTGATAAATGCTTAAAAATTGAGTCAAAATAAAGCTTACGTTTTTTCGGAATTACACTACTTAGACTACGTGTATAGTGTTAATTGTGTGGTTTGGAACTTGCAAACAGACAAACTAGCTTTAAAAGACGGGCTGCCATTGTAGTACAAAGTCTGATCATTTTGTAATTATCGCTGATGAAAACTTGACAAGGACACTGCTTTCCATATGGCGTAAAGAAAACCCCTCGAGTCCACCTTTTCCTTTGAGAGATTAACTCTATAGTTTTACCATTAAGGAAGAAGTCTTTGAATATATGAGGGCCTTTTAAGATCTCCCGGGTAAGGCCAATGGGTAAATGATGGACAGGGGTCAGGGGCAGAAACGCCCAGGGGCTTGAACCAGACAATGCCGCTGTATACTGACAATATAACAATGACCATCAGTGCTTCTCGCGAGACCAGAAGGCTCTTATTGCGGTCGGTGGAACCATCATTCATCGGCAACGATATCTCAATGGCGTCCATGCCTACTGCACTTAATAACATTAAACACAGTTGTGTATAATTGCAAACAAATACTTGATAAGGAAATTGATATGAAAATGCCATTGATGTTGAGTTTCTTTAACTGTTTCCTGACATATGACAAAATTACTCTTACTAGTCATCGGCTATATACAACTACTTTCTTTTGTAAAGTTTTTGTATAGTTTTGTATTTGTATATATGTAAATTTCCGCTGATCAGTGGGCGTAGGTTTTCAGATTCATTTGTTCACTCAAAGGACTACCTAGGGTGGCACGATAGGTACAATTGGATTATCAATAACATGGTCGGACAGTACAAATATAGACATATACAAATAAGCAGTGTGTTGCCTGGCATACTTTTTGCAAACTTCTTCAACGAATTTGGCTAACATTTGTAGTGTCATAGAATCTAGTTGTTTGAAATAAAATTGACTTTTTACAGCATTTGTGAATGGTAAATATGCATTTCTTGGGTCTTTAAATTCTTTACATTTAAACAGGAAGTGAAACTCATCACTAATGCTATTACAAATTAGACATTTTCTATCCTCGAGTAGGTGAGGTATAGGTCCTACTTTACCTATTTCTTAAAAGTTGGATTAACGAATATGAGTTTCACGCCGGGTTACAGTATATTATTTATTAGAGGGCATTACTTGGTCGTTATTGCACCTGCGAAATTCGCTTCTTATCTAATTCATCCGTTTAGAATATATGTATTATTAACCAGTGAAGGTTGGTGAAATTATTAAGATTAATCAAAAACCTAAACTTTTGGGCATAACAAAATGTTCCTCATATTGCGAAAGCATTTAATTAAATTTTTTACCAAGCTGTAGCCAAGTCACTACTTCTCAAGTATAAGTAAGTAGCTTTTATAGTACGATGAAAAAAGGAAACAATATTAATTTGTCATTACAGCGAGTGTTGTCGTTTGTCATTATTGTTCATCATACGGCGAGAGTCTGACACCGGTTACTGTAAACACTAATCTCCCCCTCTCATGGAGCTTCATGAGCCGTCTTTCAAGCACTTTACACGGCCCTTCCTCCCCAGTCATTGACACACAGAACGGACTTCAGACCGGGAGAGCTTGATCGGGCTTGCCAACACTGGGGATTTAAATCAAGCAAGCCCATAGTCCGTGGCCAGTGAAGCAAAGTTAAGCAGGGAATTTGGATGCTGCTCATGGTGTTACTCCACGACAAACTTTATGTCAGTATATTTGGCAGGTCAATACGAGCCAAAGATACCGTATTCATGATCGATTAAGATTCAATGTCTCCTGACCCTCTATTAGCTTTTCAGGATTCTGGCACTGTTGCGATCACAATATGTTTTTAGAAATAATCTTATGAGACGTTTCTACAAAAGCGTCGAAAGAAACACTCACTTCCTGATTGCTTCATTAAAAAAACGTAAAGACGCCGATAGATTAATGACAGCTTTCATGAAATTTGAAGAGTTTTTATATTTTGTTTATAACCAAAGAATCACGAAAACTACGAAGTTTTGTCAATTTGTTTAAGATAGCATTTATTGCATGAGATTAGTCTGTATAAGTGGAGGAACTGTTGGTCAAAGTCAAAATGAATTCCACCATACACTATAAGAATTGTCGGTTAAACGTCTTTGACAACTCGAAAGTAAACTAACTGAAATAAAACAATAATTAAATTTAGTCGGTTTTCTGTAACGGGTGGATGGAGGGAGCTTCTTGTTGGTCTTACACATGCTCTCAGAGATAAAGGGGGCAATAAACAGTTGACATGTTGTATAGCTCCTTTATTGTCCGTCTTGCCGTTGTCCTGTCTTGTCATCCTTTGTAGCCAGTGTCGTCAAGGGTGGTTTTCTTCACTTATTTGGCTAACACGCCGTCATCTAAGTGAAATAACCTTAAGTACGACATAAAACTCCAATCATATATAATTATTTTTTTAAATTTAATGTTTATGCCAACGCAACTAAAGTACTTGTAATCAAAATTAAATTCAAAAACTTAAGTCGGGGTTTTATAAGAGACGACGACGTCACCAATTTATAGACACCAGGTTATTGCGGATTATAACTTTACCTAAACAAGAATGACTATTTCATAAAAGTTATTTATTTCCTAAATCATTTAACTGCAGAAATAATTACAACTTTATATAAAACTTATAATACTTCAGCTTTAATATTATTGTACTGCATCAAAGAATGTTTAATTAAAAAAATATATATATTAAACTTTTTTTAGGGAGGGTCCCAATATGCTACCTTGAGGTATTCCTTTGCATAATACTCTGCGACATACACGAGTACACATATATCCCGTGCGGATATTTGTATTTTATTTACTCCAAAAGGGGGAATAAGCAGATTAAAAGTATAAAAATTAAAAAATGTATACAGTTGATATTACAAGAAAAGCTATAAATTTATGTCTGGCCTCCCAAACACACTCTCACCCACCCCACCCCAAACACAGTCTTTCTATCTTGTTGGTGCGTGGGCGGGGGAGAGGGGCAACACGATATGTATAAGCTCAAAACTTTTAAGTCCCCATACAACTGAAATAGCAAACGATTGTTTACACGCAGTGACGTCTACAAAAATATATATTCTGTTTGCTTTCTGATTTCGCCTGTTTTATATACCAGTATTACTTCGGCACTTAGTTTTTCATTCATGGCTTTTCTTATAGGGCGAAGAGATGTTTGTGTTTTCGGTGATATTGTGCAAAAACGGATCAATGTCAGCTTTAGATACAAGAGAAAACATTGAATGAAATGAAGAAATGGCAAACATACAGACTGACACAAAATGGGTTTAGTATCGTATGACGCTCCTGAGTCAATACCGGCTCGTTGACGAGACTCGCTCAGTGTATTCCCCATTTCACATTTGCCTTTTAAAATCTGGTAAGTCAAGAAGTTTGCGCAGATGAAATGACAACTCCATGCATCGATAAGCCAATGTGTGACTCGGATGATTTACATAAGAATCAAATCTTCGCATAAAATTTTCTGGCTACATGAAAATCTGTTACTTTATATGAGAAATATTTATGATTTATTCGATATGAACAAAGTAAGCCTGTTGGGCCTACAAACAACACCATCTGCTCTCTGCTCGTATTCAACCTGAATTTTGGTTTACTTACAACCCCTACTGTTAGTTTGTCTTTGAAAAAAAAACCCACAAAAATCTTATAATTATATATTTAATAAATATGTGTCAATGAAAGGAATTCTTGTTAACAGGTTGTCATGCTGGTTGAAATTAGTAACTCGCAAGGGGTGACCCTTAGTTGGTAGGCCGTATATTTCTGATGAGGACTCTTTTATTTTGTGAGTAAATTTAATCAAAACATTTTTATCGACAGTTCGAAATTACTTAGCAATTTCAGCAATTCGTGTAATGAAGTGGAACGAAGTGCTTCTTAAATTGACTCTGCCCTCAACAACTCGGAGTAGCAGTAATTCACTCTCGATAATTACTATTTAAAAATATATATAAATATATATACTAGTATATGTGGACTGATTTGTCACTTAATTGTTTTAGTATAGATGGTACTTATTGCTAAAATGGAAAAGCAGTTCATCCATTTATACAAGTTATATTGAGAGAAAAAGGATATAGGGTCAGAAGAATCTACCGACCGACAAGTCAACCAACCAACTAATCGATCGAAGATAATAGGAGGCCGATACAGCAAAACACGATAAAGCTAGACGGTATGTGTGGTACCCCAAATATGATTAGCATATAGCAGATATAGGTTAATGAGTGAGCAAAAGAGAATGAACAGTTTTCCAGACAAATAATTTTGTTATATTTCACAATTTTTAAGACCACCATAATTTCTAAGAGCAACATTGTGCCAGTCACAGGTAAACATCTTTTATTGTAGAGAATTTGTAGAGCGTATTTATCAACCTCAACCGGTGTTCGAACCCCGGTCTCTTTCACGCCTCGTTGTTTTGACTATATAGTGTCTTTTCACTCGCTTTTATGTCCCGCTTGAAATAAGTGCCAAAATTAATAAATAGCTTTCTTATTTAAACAGCAAATGTGGTACGAATTTATCATACGATAAATCTTATTTGGATCATACATAAGTATAAGTTATTTCGACCAGTCATATAAATGTGCGAGCGTTCACCTGAGTTTTTCTTTTACCTGAAACTTTGTTATGTAAATGTTATATGTGTCACTTTACATCTGTATGTAACAGTTCCTTATTTGAGCACTTGTTTGTGTGCCCAATCCTGTATCACATATACAGATTAGTTCGATTGAGTATAAATTCAAACTACAAACACCGAAATAACGCATGAAACGCATATAGCATTAACGAAGATGCGTGGTGTAGGACCGGCATAACCACGATCTCTTCAAGTGTTGTCAAATTTCCGGTATTTTCTTTATTGTGTGTTTAAGTTAAGGTAATCCTCTATTTGGGCTACTTTACTTTGCACCCTTCTGTAAACATGCAACTAATGGATTGAGTTTTAGCGGAAATTGAGAAGGGATTATGCATGTTAAATCTGACCACTGCTGTTCATCTCGTTACAATAGACGGAAACAACACGTGGCTAACCCAACTAATGTCGGTCAGTAAAAAGGCAACATGTGTCGGTCATTTAAAACTGAAACTGATATAGGATTAAACGGAATTCACGAATAAAGCCTGTATTACATCTCAAAGACGTTCTTAACATGCGTCTGGAAGGTAGGCCTTAGTTTAAATTCAAAAGCCTCCCAATTAGAAAACTTCAACGAACTTATGCACAGTTTAATTAAAACACGAACTCCTGGGCTACTCCACGCATGCATAAACATATACGATACTTACTATACTGAGTAGCCCAGGAGTTTGTGCTTTATTGATTTAATATATAATAACCCATGTACGAGTCTTAAACAATAGAATTAAATAGTTGTTCAAACGTCAAATCCATGTTCCACCAGCAAGTGAATAACCTGTATTATTTGTAACTTATGCAAAGGATATAGTAGGCCTACATCATATATATTTCTTACCTTTGTATATGTATACATTTATTCCTGTGCCAGTGTCATTAATATTTAGAAATATAGTTAACATAAGATGATTAATACTTTTTTTTACTATTCGATATCTCTGTGCCAGTGTGATTTTTAAAAAAAATATACATGTATAGTTATCAGTTGTTTTTCGTCCAAATATATGCATTCCGGAATTGCTTTCAATCATTTTTTAAATGGATTTAACAAACCATCTTTTTATATATTTTTTAACGTTATATTTTATATTGTTTATTTATTTATTTTTATTATTATTACATTTTTGATATTATTATATACAGTGCCGTCTAAGAAAACAGTCAGAATAACAAATTGAAGATGTATTTTTACTCTGCTGAAATCAATTATCTTTTCCTAACAAATTGTATCACAGGTGAACATACACACAATATATAGGGCGTAATTAAATCAAATAAAAACACAAAACAATCGAGCTGAAAATTAAAATCAAAACATTTTTTATATAAATGTTTTGTTTATTATCAAAATCGAAAGCTTAATTAATGATTGATTATTCGTTTATTTTTTCGTTCGAGTTCGAAGTGGTACTGACTGGCCTCCGTGTCACTGTTTTTTGTATGTTATTTGAGTGTGGTTTAACGTCATACTCAAGAGTATTTCACTTCTATGACGACGGATTGTCCATCTCATAATGTTCCTTGCTTAAATACGGCGGACAAGCGCTAGGAAATGCCGTGAAAACCACCCCCGGCAAAGCCGGAGTCACATCTTGTCACTCACTCATTTATACTTGAATGTTGACAGGCGAACTCTAAACCCGTGGACGGCACATCCAAGTAGGATTAGTAAGGAGACAAGCTAGCCACCATCACTGTTATCCAATACGACTGTATCTGTAATTATGCTTTAGCCTGATAGTCCTTAACATCGCAGTAGCTTACCAATTCGTTGCTCGATCTTTGCTTCCCCGTCGCTTAAGCCAAGGTCCCAATCCGCCGTACTTGCAAGTGCATGTTGTCTACTTGCAAAAACGTGGGCAAAACTTGGGGATCCTTACGTGGTGAGTACCGCCTAAGTACGGATTTGGGAGCACGCAGACACGCCGTAGTCCTTTTAATGCATGGGGAACTTTCGCTGCGTTCGATCTACGGATTCACTCGCAGTACGGCCTCCCCAAAAACACGCACGGTGGGTTGTGACCTAGGCTTTACTGGGACGACTATTGCTCTGAGACAACTGTAAGTGCTCCGAGGACAACATCAAAGATTGCTTTCGAGAACAATTGTCGTCGGAACAACTCCCCTTGGAGCAAACGTTTAGGTAACCGTCTTGTGGACAATTATTGCCGAGTGAATGGAATGGGCTCTTATCTATATTAATAATCCGTTTACGTTAATTTATTTTATTTGACACTGCCATGCAAAATTATATTTTCTCAACGTCGTCCCTGCTAGCTAAGGGTACCCATGGTATAGCCGTATATAGTATAAATACGAGGCATATCCTATCGTTTAATGGTTTGTTTGATTTGGGGTTAGCGCCGTACTTAATGTTATTTCACTCGCAAGACGGCGTGCCAGCTCATTGGGCTAAAGAAACGACCCTCAGCAACACTGGTAACAATCAACGACAAGACCGGACAAAAAAAGACAACCATAGGACGGGACGCAATTCAATGACATCGCGAACAGCTCGACTTCGTGTTTCCCTTTAGCTCCGAGACTGGACCGAGAGCACCAGGGCATCCATCTTCCCGAGGCAAGGCGGAAAAGAAGATCGTCACATTACGCCTCTCTTCCTTTCTTACCTTGCCTCCAAAGGCGATAAAACCTCAGTTAGCTAGAGTTGACCACGGCTACTTTCTCATAACCTCTCTCTACTCTACCCAATCAGATGGGGGCTTTCTTAGAATAAGAGACAGTCCAAACACAGGACGACAAGTAGGCTATTTTTGAAATATACATGCACGATATTAGTACCATTAACGAGTCCTGGCGTCATCACAGACATGTAAATTGGCAGTGGCGCAAAGCTTGTTTGTTTGATGTGCAAACGCCTTTTTGATTAGCCTACGTGTTTCTACCTTAGTCAAATGAATTACGAATTACAGCAAGGGATAGTAATGTGGAAGTCTCGTCTTACACATACTGACCCTTGCATAGGACGATGGCTCTCACCCGACTTTCACTCTTCCAATCTAAATCTGCTCTGTAAAAGAAAATTATCAATGAAATTTTTAAATTCTTATTTTGTGCATACTTACTTAGAACCTGACATGCTGCTTACCATAGTTCGGCATGTCTGTAGTTACCATAGTTAACATGTAGATTAAGGATCTTTATAGTGTATGTTGAGTATACTAGAACTCTTGTTCGTTTCTGTAACAGATTACTGAGGCTCCAATGGCATGCAGTGACATGAATTAAAATACATGAAATTGGTATGAAAGTGATATTCTTGATGTTCTGGTTCAATAATTTTCTGCAATATGGAATGTCACCATACAAAATATATTTTAAAAATCGTCATCAAGAGTTTTATTCTGATCAACTCTTAATTACATCTTTTGGCTGATCAAGGCGTTAAAACCAAAACCAACAGCCACTTATTTAACTGAGTAAAGCTCGACTAGCTCAAATATGCTGCAATTGTCATCAACGAAAGCTGCAGGCCAATGGTTAGCGCAAAAATTATTGTTAGATGTAATTGTAACAACTCGAATCAATTTATTCGCCAGGGAGCGAAACTATATATTCTGGTTTAAGCAACTCGGTCCGCCAAGGGTTGTAATGTCGAGAAGCTCGGAATAAAACTCTTGCTTAGCAAAGAAAAAAGATCCTAGACCTCGCTTTATATAATAACAGTTCATGTCTGTGAAGTCAGTTAGCGGTTGGCAGTTAGCGGTTTGCCAGGGACCATCTCTAACCGCTAAATCTTAACGACTGAAATAATGCAGTTGAAACAGATACAAAATTGCCATTTTTTTTTATATAAAAACGATAGTAAATACTATAATACATCAACATATTTCACCCCCACCGCACGGCGGTGAAATAATGGAATGTTTTCAAATAGCCAGATGAATACCACTCCTAGTGGCATTTTCCGTTATTAAGATGGCAAAGAGTTTATATTTCATATGTAGATTAACACAGGCACACTTAACCTTATGACACGATACACTTCATCTCTGCCGTACGCTGGAGAAAAACTGATGCCTTGTCAAATAGTTAATTGACTGATCTCATATTACGTAATGTAGGCGATAGAGGCTTTATATTTGACATCCATGCTCATGATAGTAGTAACGGTAGGCCCTACTATACGGATTGATAGATTTTGTTTTATTTGTCTTGTTAAATTTTGTTATATTAGAGATGGTCCCTGGCGAGCAGCTAACTGTTAACTACCAATTTCCAACTGACTTCACAGACATGCTTAATTATTTGATATTGTGTGTTAATAACGCGTTTCATGTCTATCAGTCTACGTTTGGGCAATTTTGACGGTTTATACCCAGTCAGTTATTGAAACCAGCATAGATGACATTGGAAAATAATTTAAAGTTCAAAGCATGTCATCACACCAAACCAACTTCGAATATTCCTGAACTCAGAGAGCACCATCTTTGCGAGCCAAGGTTAAGACATGGGTGTATTAACCTTGGTACATTACACAGCACTATCGTTTAATCGGAGTCGAATAACGGCACATAATCTTGTCCCAACCGCCAATAGAATAAGCCGATTCAACGACAGTAGGAGTCTACTATACAAGAGGGAAAAGTAATGACGGAATAATAATGTGTTTATTTACCGTAAGCATACAGCATATTGGTATTACAAATATATAATAATTCAAGAGGCGGAGAGTGACTACAATTGAAATCGTGATTTAGTAGCTTCCTCTGAAAACTTTCCCAGGTTACGAAGCTATTTTATGTTATGGGAAGTAATTAAAAGGACCAATTTAAAAACAGAAGTTTCTTTCCAATAGAAACTCTTTATATATTTAACTCTAAGATGATGATACATAGGACAAATGCTCGAAATCAATTTATAAGCATAATCAAGAACCGGTTTTGTGTCCACAAATAATATCCAAATCTAGCCGTTATTCTATTTATTGGAGTCTCATTTTATAACGATCAATTACCATTTAGCTTTTCAACGTTCTGAAATTCCAACCCCATGCGGCTCGCAGCCGTCGCGTTCATTGAATTGACTGCGTATTATTATGGAATTGCGCATTATCATGGATAGTTTGCAGTTGATCGTGGACAATTATCTGCAAGTATGTTTTGTAGAATATTATTGTGACAACTTGCTGCTTTGCTGCGCGTTGCGTTGTTCATGTTGTGTGGTTGTTGTTTTTCCACTCGTTTGTATGTTCCTTGTTCATGTGTTTGTCCAAATAATAAAAACATTTAACATTCCATTGTGTCATGCATGTTATAGTTTACCTTATAAAAGAAAAAAGAAAACGTCGGACGGCTTAAATGTCACCACGGTTGTTTGGAGGGAGCTTCCTGGTGTCCTGGTGCTCTCTTAGCGAAGGCGCAACAGTAAGTCAATCTGTTTTGCGATGTCTTTGGTATACGTCTTGTGATTGTCTTGTCTCGTCTTTGTGTTGAGGGTGGTTTCCTTCACTCATTGGAAAGGCAAACCGGTATTTGAGAGAAGTACAAAGTACCGCGTTAAACATCAACAAAGCAAACAAATATAAATGGTATTGTCATGCAAACTTCAATTGAAGGGATATAAATTATGATTTTTATGGTTTTCGCTGAGAAGTTCAGGATATTGATTCTCCTGTTGATAGAGTGCCGATATTTTTTTCGTTTTTCTGCGTATGTCTTTCTCTTGTATAAAATTATGATTTGTCAGTTTTCTCAGGGCACATTTGAGGGCAGAAAACTAGTTCAGTTTCGGATTAATAAATAACCCCAGAATGTTTAAAACAGTATAGCTCTCTCTGTCGATGTATTAGAACTGGAGCCATTGTTACCGGAGCACATGTCGCAGGAGCGAATACGATGAGCCAGCATAGCCGGAGTAAATGTCACAGTAGCAAATGTCTTCAAAATAAATGGCGTCAGAGCAACTGTTGGGAAACAAATGACGCTGGCGATAATAGGGTTTTTCTTTCCAAAATCAGACTATTGCTGTATACACAGTTTTTCAATGTACAGCTGTTAAGAAATTTGTTTCTGTTATCTCTACCAAGAAACTAGTATACCTCCTAGAAGTTACTGTTTTCTAGAATACTCTTACATTTTAAAATTAAAAATTGCAATCTTTATAGTTAAGGATATACTATCATTTATGTGATATTATTACAATAACACCAAGACGAAGCTTCAAATATTTTCCACGCAGGTGAT
>JAVFBX010189691.1:0-13533 GCA_034783855.1 Mopalia kennerleyi | reverse complement strand
GATTATTACCTTATGATGCTTAGTTAACTTATATTGTTTAGATGATTTACAGGGTTCTACAAGGGTTATCCATACTGATTATTACCTTATGATGCTTAGTTAACTTATATTGTTTAGATGATTTACAGGGTTCTACAAGGGTTATCCATACTGATTATTACCTTATGATGCTTAGTTAACTTATATTGTTTAGATGATTTACAGGGTTCTACAAGGGTTATCCATACTGTTCATTACCTTTTAATGCTTAATTAACCTATATTGTTTAGATGATTTACAGGGTTCTACAAGGGTTATCCATACCGTCCATTACCTTTTAATGCTTAGTTAACCTATATTGTTTAGATGATTTACAGGGATCTACAAGGGTTACCCATACAGTTCATTACCTTTTAATGCTTAATTAACCTATATTGTTTAGATGATTTACAGGGTTCTACAAGGGTTATCCATACTGATTATTACCTTATGATGCTTAGTTAACTAATATTGATTCAATATTACACATATATATATATGACAATTAAATGTGAAAAAACACATTTAATGATTTATTAAATTGATTCTGGCTACCCCTTTGTTTTTGTTGCTTGTGAAGTATTGTACAATATAAGTTTACCATTGGTCCTTACTAAATTCTTATGTCTGTAAAGTTGAACAATTTAAGAATATATTTTATTCTACACAAAATCAATGTGACTTTACCAGTACAGCTTAGATTTTATTTTATTTTTTAAATCTTTAAAAGAGGTTGTAAAAATAAAATAAATATATATATATCAAAATTTTATAAATTTATTTTATCTTATGTATTTAATTATGTCTCCTGTTTTTCATTGCACATGCACTGACTTAGTCTGTGACAATAGACTCCTGCAAGCCAATGTTCTTTGTTTTAATGTATCAAACCAACTCTAAATATTTTATCTGCAGTCTACTAATTTTGTTAGGTTTCTTGTTTCAAGTTGGGTATTGTTGATATGGATTGATATAACAGTAATAAGTTGAGATTTTTACCTGTGTAACTCAGCTGTTGATTTCATAATATAGATATACAAATTGTTATGTCCACACCAGTTTTTTGTTGAGTCCAATTCCTTCAACTTCAGTAAGATTTGTAGCCGGAGTATAAACAGTTGTGTCATCATCATACATCTCAATGGAGTTAGATAAATTGCAAGGAAGCCAGAATAAAACGAGGTAGAACAGAGCCTTGTGGGACACCTGGTTGAATTTGGAGAGGATCGACCAAGTCATTGTGAAGTTATACACATAATTTTTTTTATTAAATCTGTAGCTCTGAAACAATTTCAGGGCAGCTGACCTTTGTCAAAGTGACATTTCTGTTTGTTAATGATATTATACTGAACAACAGTATCAAAAGCCTTTCTGAAATCTAGCTTGCCACCTCCAACAGTTGTCAGCCAGGTTTCCAACATTTTTGTGAATGCGTTTTGTTATGTGTGGTTTTTACAGCAACTGGATGAGTTTCACATTGTATACTGTACTTTGTCATAAAACTGTATAAATGTTCATAGAAGTGATGTTTTATTATTTTTGACTCATTGGATAGTATGGAAATGGGCCTATAGTTCTCAGACAATTCTGGATCTCTCGTTTTGTATATTGGTACTACTTTCCTGAACTTCAACTGATCAGGAAGCGTTATTGCTACAATAACCAAAATAAACTTAGGGCTGAAAATTGTTGGATTCTTGCAATCAGCAGACACCAGGGTTTTTAGGTCAATGCTATATATATACTTGAATTTGCTTTTTCAAAACTTTTGGTAACACAAGAATTCTTGTAGCTTTACAAATGAAAAAAATTCTACAAAATAGCATTTCTTGTGATTTCTATCCTCTTGTTTGATTTGTGCTCAATAATTGAATTGATATTCCAAGATAATCATTAAGTTTTGTTACAGTTCAATTGTTATGGTATTGTATACTTTAAAGTTTTGTTTATTACTCTATAGTTATACATTTTTAAAATAAAAATATCTGGCTTGTTGTGCTTTAAAAACCATGTTTTTTTGAATTGCCAAATTAAAATTTGTTTTAAACAAATGTTTTGATGATTAGCTATCTGAATTTGCCATTTTATTTGGTTGATAAATGTTTAAAGCTATTCCCAATGGTCGATACCTAGAAAGCTTATAAAAATAGTCTTATATTTACTGGACAATTTGCAACTTGTTTCATTGAGAAATTGGGATTCAAACATCTAACTTTTATTACCACTAACAGCTGAACGCTTCCCGAGTGACATCACCAGGCGATTACACCACGTGACTATCAACAGAAACATCGCGGCCATTTTGTTATTCTCTACATTTTTTCCGAGCCATTCAGTGTTTTTTTGCGTTGTCCGTAAATAAAGAATGCCTAAAAGATCATGTCGTGTTGTTATTGGCGAAAGACTACATCATGTCAAATTTCTTTGAAACTTTGAGGACTGAAAGTTTGAGATAATAATAAATGTTCAATCCTCTTCAAAATTCCCCATATATTTATTTTGGATAAATTTTAACATTGTTCATGTGATTCATGAAAATGATTCGTATCAGACATTTGTTCGTTATTTTCATTAAAAATTCTGGTCATCAGATAATAATCATTGCTAAATTGGTTATCTGAAAACGAGTTCATTAGAAAACATTCGCTAAAGCATGTCCGAACACCCCTTGGTCATTTCCGTATCTTTAATAATCTTGGGCGATATATGGGTCATTTCTGATGGCTCACATATCCAGGTGTTTATTGTTTATGTCTGAAGGCTATTCTTGTGATGATATGATGAAGTCATTGGAGCTACATTATTATTAAATAACTTACAAAGGACAAACTTTGTATTATTTACAACATACATAAAAAAGGAACAGTTTGTTGTTTAAATGTGATTTACTCAGGAAACAAGCTGTTTGATGTGTTTTTTTAAATACAAATCCACAGAGAACTTTGGTTGATTTCCACACATGCGCACAAAATATCCGCTGGTTAACATAACATGTTTTCGGGTAATATTATTGCTTCCATTCACCTCCGAGATAGCTGTACCAGTATGGAAAGTGTCGAAGGATGTTCGGACATGTCGCTGGTTGATAAATTGCCCCCATTGTGAATTTCCAGATCTAGCAATCCTCGGTGTGTCTCCGGTATAGACTCGTCTTTATCCACGGATTGTTCCAAATGGAGTTTCCCCTGCCTACACTATAGCGCATATGACTTGCATGAAAAGTCACAAGTTTGTAACAATTCTAAGCATCTGAAAATTACTGGATTTTTTTTTAACAAAGAGTAAAATCTTTGCAATCGGTCACTTTAAATCTGATTTAAAATCCATGCTTTTGGAATACCTTTATAATCTGGATCATGGATAGTACATGTATACGATGTCAAGATGGAGATCGATGTTTATAGTTGTGATGAACAATATTCCACTTGTATGACAGTGGTGTTCTTCAACAGAGAAACCGTACATGTATTCAGCTTTTCACAGCCAACATTCACCAAACTTATTCCTGTGCCACATAGACTATTTCTACCCAGCTTGGTTAGCCATTAACAGGTTAATACACAGAAACCGAATCACTTCTAGGTAGAAATAGGCCAATGTTTATCATATGCAATCTCTTGTCTCATCAAAGTTTGATTTGAATTGGTTTTATTGGTTCTCCAGTAGCTAAGGAACCAAATAACGATGTTGGCACCACATATTAAAAGCTAACACTAGGTGGCAGAGGAAAGAAAACTAGAGTATGGTAAATACAAAAATATTTTATTGAAAAATAAGATATACATGTGCAAGGGTATTCATGAATAAGATTCAAATTAATGTAAGTATCACAAAGACTTTATTAAATAAATATTTGTATTTTTCCATGACAGTTACTGCTGAGATGATTAATCTGATGACAATGGTTTCGGTTCTTATATCAGTGACAGAGGAACCTACAGTACCATTACAATGGTTTCGGTTCTTATATCAGTGACAGAGCTACCTACAGTACCATTACAATGGTTTCGGTTCTTATATCAGTGACAGAGCTACCTACAGTACCATTACAATACCCACTATCTCAGAATATGGGAACTTTTTTGTCAAACCTAATGGACAACAAATTGTTTTCATGGAAATAGATGATTTATTTATGGACATATGATCAAGATCCACCAACTAGCTGGTCACATATATACAGACAATGTAACAATTTTTTTAACAATTCGTCCAAAATGAAACCAATAAACCAAGAATGTTTAAAATAGTTTAAACTATTAGCAGTAACAGTTATGGAAATAAGACTCAAATGATTATCCACTGCTACAATATATAGATGAATGTACGGTTACTGTAGGAGCCTTAAAAAGGTATTTTAATATATAGGAAGATATGTATATTGCCACGCTTGAGCGCTGTAAAATGGTTGAATTTGCATAATGGCTAAACAATTACAATTGTTCAACCAAGTCGGGGGAGCACAAAAGCCACAAGCCTTTTCTTTGAGATTAATTAATTATGATGCATCCAAAATTTTGTTGTTTCTTAAAATATATATAGATATAAATATTTAGAAGCAATTGTCCCTTTTTTCAGAACAGTTGTCACTGGAATAATTGACGGGTTGCCCTTTTATTTACCTCCCCTCAGGATAAAGTTGACAACATGAAAAAAAAATCACATTCAACAGCTTGGATAGAATTATATGTGGTGCGATCTATAATAATATATCGTTTTTTGGTGCCAAGCCTAAATGTATCAATTCATATAGAAAAAAAACGTGCATATAAAAAAGGGTGTTCACAAATATATCTAGACTCATTGCACAGGATATTTTTCTTATGAAATATAAATAAATCAGTGAAAAAATTTGCAGAACATTTTCTCATAAGACATAAATAAGTATATACAATATCATAAATGTAAAATATATAAAATGTCTAAAAACTTAAATAAAAATGATCCTGGACGGAAAAGTGGCAAATAACTTATGTTACTTGCATATCACAGACATAACAGAGTTATAAAATGAACTATGTAATACTTCTCGGTATTCATCATCAATTGAATATTAGGAATGTAACAGGATTTTAGTCACTGTATTATGTGCAAACAATGTGCATGCATAAAAAAAGCTTCATGAAACATAACCATTTTAATAAAGCCATTGTGTTGCATTTTTTGCTCCCTGTAGAAAAATAATTTCATTTGTACGGTTTCTCATGGTAAACGTTTCTCTCTGTATTAAGTATCTATATAGATCATTACAAGGCCTGTATAAACACTACATGAACTCTTGTTTTACTCTGTCTTTTTCTCCATCAATGCAACAATTCTGCTTTTGTCTAAATTAAAGGCAGAGAGCTGTTTTCTGTACTGCTGGGCATTACATTGTAGTTCCTTGAGTCTATCTTGGTAATCTCTCCTCCCTTTACCCTCAGTTTGTTGCTGCAGTGAAATCTGTTTGTTGATGTCCTCTTCCACTTGCGACAGTTTATCCCTTGTTTCCAGGATGGAGTGACTAACCCTGGAAAAATCTTCCAGCAATAAATCACCTCTCTCTTCTTCATCAACCTCTTCCACAACCGGTACCTGTTTACATTAAAAACAATAGATCTGCGATTAAATTTTATTCAGAACATACAGGAAATAATCATTTACCTTAAAATCCGACAAAATGAGAGGGGAAGTAAATAGCCTGATTACTTTCAGTACCCGGAGTAAACCAAATACAGGTTCAGGTGTGGCATTCCGTATTTGTAAGCCCTCAGCCAATAGTTGGCCTAGGGGTTTTGTTATCCTCATGTCCGTCTGTCTTTTAACTGTCAAAACTATAGCTGGAGAATGCAACAATTTTGAATCCAGCGCCCCCAGTTTGGAATTATGATGCATCATAATTATATTGTGAACAGTACTGAAATTTGACAGATTCACACTGTAATAAGAAAAGATATTCCTTTAAAAACAATTTACAATCTTCTGTTTAGTATGCAGAGAAGGTTTTAAGAATTCTCAATATTAACCAAAAAGAGAATTTATCTTGGAATTTATTCTTTTCCAAAATAATAGCCTTAGCCCTAATATCATTTATATTTGTGGAGTAACAAAGACAAAAGACTTGACAAAATACCGGTTCATGTGTGTCTTGGTTATTGACGAAAGTCTTCCAGAGAGCCTGGCCAGTCATGTTGGACACGAGGAATCCTGGATCAACGTGGCGTGTTAGCACTGTGGAACCTAAGAAAATAATGAAATCAATAGAGTCAATGTACAGCCTCAACATTCTATCAATATTTCTCAGTTTCTCATTAAGGTAAAACATAACTAAAACTATAACATCACTTGGATTTTTGATTGGTGTTTTACGCTTTATGCCCTTTGACACTCGCACAACCATGAAATGTGAAGTGTTTTGATAGTCTGTTGGAAGTTAATCTTCCTCCAGTGCTAAGTTTATACAGAATTACTACCGCTACTCTCCAAACAAATTTCCCTGAGCCTGAAGCAATACCACATGGACGCTGCACATCAATATTAAACAAGTGCTATGTTATCAATGTTATCAATTTAGAATGGCTGATATACACCTTTTCTCAAGACCTCTTGAAGGCTTCAAACCCAAGTGTAGCTGAATAGTGTACTGTGAATCAGAGATTTAAACAAGCTTAACCAACTCACCTGATGTATTGTATTTGTTGCTGATATTAGTGAGCTGTTGGCTGATTTCCTTGTCTGACCCTTGACCTCTTGCCTGTTGAACTTTGTCCTCTATTCTTCCGATCACACTTTGCAGTTTATTTGTAGATGAAAAGTTACTATATTTGGACAACCTAAAATTAAATACCAGGGAATTTGTCTTTAGTACTAAGTATAGTAAATATATTAACAATTTATATGCTATATTGTATGTAGTTAGCTTGTTTAGTTAGTTTGAGGTTTTACTCCACTCTCAAGGTTATTTCACTTCTATGATGATGTGTCCGGGCAGTCTGGTTCCCTGCTGAATCAAGTCACCCTTGATCTTACTGACAATAAACAGCAATAGCAAGACGATCACAAGGCGCAATACAAAAAGATAAACCGATCATGATACCCATTAGCCCTGAGATCAAGCCACGCCTGCTATTTAAGTAACACCCCCCCCCCCCCCCCTCTGCTATAGTGCATGGAAATTATTGATTTTTTTTTTTTACTCCAAGCCCAATGTTATTTCAATCAGATGAAATAAGTAGCAGTACTTGGCACTAGTTCAACCATAAAATGTGAATTCTAACACATGTGTGAAATCTGTATTCCAGATGTTTGTTTTGCCTTAAATCGCCAACAGCATGCAGCAAAGGATTGAAGCCAAAATGTTCTGTAAAAGAAACATTTATGTGATAGGGATCACACGGACTCACAACATTCTATGGACACGTGAAAGGATAAACTCATGCCGTTATCTTTTCTTGTTCCCTCCTTATGAATAAATAATTGTCGAAATGTTACTGTATTCTTACATTTATTATATGTAAGTGCATAATAAAACAGTTGACGAAAATAGACATAAAATAAAAACAGTGATACAAGTACAACTCCATATGTTTTTTTCTTTTTCCTATCCCCTAAGAAAACTAAAATGAAACGATACGAATCCCACGTTTTCCGCAATGCTCTTGTGTGTTTTTCTATTAGGTTACCGTACTTGGGTGAATGGTGTGTTTAATGCTGTATAGGATACAAATGTTACATTTTGACGTTTAAGAAAATAAAACAAATATATGATGTGTTATAATAGAAATAAAGTTTAGATTTTGTTTGCTTTAAATCACTGAGATAACTGCAAATAAAGAAGATTTGTCATCAGTTTCCTTTGGATGCAGTTTCTCCAGGACCTAAGTAAGACACTATTTCTACACTCCAAATAAACTAGCTTTTGTCAGAGGTTTTGTTTGTTTGATTGGGGATAGTGGTATGCAGGTCATTTCACTCACCCAAAGAATGAATTATCCACAGTACTATCTTTTTAATAAAGTGGACAGTTCCTAGCACACAGTAACAATTAATGTTCAACAATTCTCAAAGGGTAATTTTTTCTTTGTGGAGATTTTGTACTGTCCTGTTCTATAGAATAAAGTTGTACAGTATAGCATGCATACCTCTGTGTGATTCTTTCTTGATTAAACTGGACACCCATTAAATCAGTGGCAGGTAACAACCTGGTGTCCATTAGATCTGTTACCAGCTCACCCTTCTCGTCCTCACCATGACAACAGTTGAAGACCGAGCTCAGAACTTTGTTAGCTTCTTCCTCATCATTTCTCCCTTCAGGTTTGTTGTGGGAGTGAGACAGTTCGTTAGATCGACGATAACGAGCGAAAAACAGATCATCACAAACCACTGCTAAGGCACGGCTATATTCACGAATAAAGTCAGGATTTTTGTCATCATGCAAGTCACCTGTAAAGGTAAATTTGGTATCGTTCCACAACAGTCAAGTTCAATTGGATATCAATAGTAAAACAATTAGGTTTATGAGTCCGGCTATTTCCATTGGAACTCTTTTAAACATGAAACATTCCACCATAAAGAATTGTAATTAAGTAAAAGTTTCCTTTATATGAATGTAGACAAAGAAATGACTTTGTTTGATAAGAGTATTTTTGGTCTGACTTACCTGATTTAATATGGGCTAGTGTATGGACAAGCACTAATAGGAATTCTCCCACGGAGCCCAGTCTAGCAGTCCTGATGTAAAGTATGTGGTTGTTGGCATCAAAATGGAATGAGTTTCTGTACTGATTTGCTGTTAAATGTGTGTTGGCTGGAATCTTGTCAGCCAGGAGAATAGTGACAGGTTTGTGTTGACAGTGAGATGCCAGCAACTCCGCCATAAAACAACCAAATTTATAGATGACAAACACACGAGGGTTCACTTTGTTCAGATCAACAGGTATCAACTCTGTGTCCTCTGTCCACCCAGCATCAAGGCTATCCAGATAACCTACAGAAAACAATTCTATTTAAAATACATGTAGTACACTATATATTGACATCTACTAACACAAAATTAATAATAGTCATAATAGTGAACACTTTTTGAGAGAAAAGTGTATATATATCGAAATTCATCTCGAATAAAATAAACTACATACCTGGTCCTGAACTTGGAGCAGATAACTTCCCACTTGATACAGTAGTCTTTAGCTCTTCTAATTTTTGGTAGAGGGGAGATGCCAGTAACAGTGCTGTCAACTCGGCTTCATTAAGTGGGGCAGCCATTGTGTAAGACGGGGGAAGGTTGTGCTCTCCACCAGGTGTGGACTGCTCCTCAACTGTAGGGGGTTGCATGGGCTGGAAGTTACTGCCCTTTGCTGACACTACATGATCAATATTAACACATTCCTTCAACACCAAAGCCTGGAACAAGCACATAAATCAGATGTTATTCAATACATAGAATAACTGTCTCATCAGATTCAATAAATGGCTAATGTACTTAACCTCTTGATGGTTCACTTTAGCCATTACAAGAAACCGATTCTAAAACCACAATAAAATGAAGTGACTGCTGACCTAATACAAAAGAGACATTAGGTAGATGGCAGAAAGTGCAGTGTGGGTATTTGATCCACATTTCCTAGATTACCTCATCTGCCTTTAATCTATCCATTTCAGATCTTTGTTTGTGTTCGAGCTCCCTCCTCTGATCATCACCGTCAGACTTCAGTTCTTTTTGTTTATGTTTTAATTTCTCTGCCTGTCTTTTCTTTAACCTCTCCTGTAGGTTACTCTGCATACGTAGACGGTCTTCCTCCATTTTGTTAAGGACGGTTTGTAGATCTCTCTCTAACTCAGCCATTACTCTTTCTTGGACAGCTTTGCTGCTCCCTTCTTGTGACAGTCTCTCCAACTGTGCCTACAACAGGTGCCATATACACTTTATAACCTTGACAAGTGCGCACAATGAAATCCTCAAAACTATTACAAAGATGTATGCTTTTTTTCTTTCTTGTTGCATTCACACAATAGTTCCATTATATTATGTAAAAGCCAGTATAAACAGACTATGTCTAAACAGACGTTACTTCTTGGTTTCTCAATTATGGGTGTTCTATAGCATAAACAGCACTATTGTGTTTAGAGCTATCACTAGACAAGAAAACAAGAGGTGAAGGGATGTACAACTGTATGATCTCTTCAAAACTACCTGACACAATTTTTTTTAAATTCAATATTTATCTTTGAGTATCAATTCCCCTTCCTATGAAATTACAGCACCAGAAAACTTAAAAATTTAAAAAACATACCTTCATGTTAGCTTTGCGTTCCTTGATCAAATCCTCTTTCCTTTTCTCAAGGGCTGCAATGTTTTTCTCTACTTTCTCTTTGTCCCGCTGTTTGTCTGTTTCGAGTTTCTGTTTGTATGATGTCAGATCTGATGACAAGCGTTTCTCCTCTTCCCTCAGGAATTCTAAGAGTACCAGAAAACAGACACAATCCATCATACTACATTGGAGTAACGCTTCGACTTCAATAATACCATAAACTCCTTTCACTCATTCAAATGTCAGATCCTACTTATCATTGATGAATGTTCTTTATCCATTCTCTTTAAAATAATACCACAAAAATTACATTTTCTTGATGCCGGGGCAGGTCTTTGTGATCAGTATAATCAAACAATTTAAATATTATTTATACTAGAGAATATTGCACTTACCTTCCTGTTCTTGTTTCTGTCTTTCCTCTAACTCACGCCTCTGCTGGTCAAGTTTCTGTTTGACATTGTCTAATTCACCAGCAGCAACATCCGCCTGTTGTACAGCCTCATGGTCTGATTTAAACTCACGTAATACCTCAGAAAATTCCTATCAGAAACAAAAAATAAGCCCCCAATGTACGTGTATTTGATGCTGTTGACATTAAGAGTTTGTCAAGAATCAAGGGGATAGCAAAGTCAAACTGAAGCCATCTTGAAATCAAACGACATTAGAAACAAAATATACCAATCAACTTAACTGAAAAAGAGATTTGATAAAAATCATATGCAAGTTGCAAAGACAAGACATTGTAACACAAAAACCCATGATTGATTACAGTAGATTTCTAGGAAGTTTAACAACCCACATGCCATTCATATGGAGATTTGTTTGTTTGTTTGATTGGAGTTTAATGTCGTACTCAAGGGTATTTCACTTATATGACGACGGATTGTCCACTTCACACTGTTTCTTGCCTAATTACGGTGGAATGGAAAACTGAGAGGAAACCTTGAAAAACCATACGATGGTATGACCGCCCAAAAGATCACTTAGGTCTGTTTCAAAAATTAAATTATGCTATAATTTTTAAAAAAATTGCAGAATCTCAAGTAGGCCAAATAATGTAGGAGACTGCTTGAACATTTTGATTTGTTTCTTTGTTTGATTGGAGTTTTACGTCATACTCAAGGGTATTTCACTTATATGACGACGGATTGTCCACTTCACACTGTATCTTGCCTAATTACGGTGGAAAACTGAGAGGAAACCTTGCAAAACCACCACTGCGATTTTCACATCTTGTGACTCACTCATACACCTGAGTCAACAGACGTACTCCATCCTGTGAATGGCACATCGAAGTAGGCTTAAGTAAGCGCACTTGCTAACCACTAAGCCATGGCCGCGGGCCTGAACATTTTGAACCGTGAGCAGAAAAAGTAATATAGTATCGGCCCCTACCTTTCCAATGAGCACTCGATATGCATCCATCAGCTCGAAGTTATTGGCACATCCTGTGATCAGTTGCCAGACTTCTCCTCTAAGGGCCTCAGGGATGCCCTTACGGCACAGCCCAGTCACCTGTTTGGGTCGCTGGCCTAGATTCTGGTGCCATTTTATTAAAACATCCTTCCATGCTTCCAAGAGATTGTCATCAGTGACCTCCTTACTGACTGAACCCGATCCACTTAACAGAGGCTCGTCTCCATCTATACGTCAATATCATAAACAACAAGAGTTTAGGTAAACCCTACATACGCCCTCCTAGGGTGATCGTGGGGTAACCATGGTAACCCAAAACATTTCAAACGATGGTATGCAACAGGCCATGGTCTAAGGAAGAATGCAAAAACTGGAAAATTGCTTAGGGTACCAATTAAACTATAGGAACCCTTGCTTTACAGCAAAAGGCACAACTACTGAATGTGTGTACCAAGTTTCACAAAGATAGGCCTTATAGCTTCGGAAACAGATCAGACCCAACTAAATGGATGGACAATGATCATACCATAATACAGGCGTATAAAAACGACAAATATGTTTATTAATGAAGCTAATTGTAGTCTCCAAAATACGTTGATTGATTGGTGTTTTACGCTGGCTTAAGGATATTTCACTTATATGACAGTGTTCTTCTAGAGAGCGAACAGGAACACAATTTATTAATGTGAAATGTTATATTTAAATGCTCGAATGGAAAACTAATGTTCCTGACAGCATGAATATACTTCAATTATAGTGACCTTAGCCAGAGGCCTCAAGGATGGACAACCCTTTAGAGGTCAAAATTTTCCTTTTTTTTTTACAATTTCTTTATTAGAACATTCTGCTTTTTTTCTCTGCATTTAGTGAAAAAGGTATATAAAAATTCCACCTGGAAGTTATTTAATTTTAAGTTGGAAATTTTTTATTAAGTTCTTTGCAAGTGTACAGCTGTATTGTATTTGCCTGATTTCTAGCACTAGATTTTTTTTTTGTTGAAATTTAATTTCATGTGCCCTTGCACAGGGAGTACAAGGGCACATGGATCACCAGGGTACAAGGAGTACAAGGGCGCATGAAGTACAAGGGCACATGGAGCACCAGGGTACAGGAAGTCGATGGCACAGGTAGAACAAGAGCACAGGAAGCATAAGGACACAGGGAAAACAAGGGCACAGGTAGAACAAGGGCACAGAAAGTATAAGGGCACAAGGAAAATTAGGGCACAGAGAGAACAAGGGCACATGAAGTACAATGGCACAGGGATTACATGAGCACATGGAGTACGGGGTTACAGGGAGAATGACGGCACAGGGAGTACCATGGCACCAGGACTACAATGGCACAGGGAGTACACGGGCACAGGGAGCATCAGGGCACATGAAGCTCTCACTAGCCAACCGCACTTCAGTTCTGACAGAACTTAATGAAGGGTCCATACCTGACTCTGGGTCATCCACATCTACAGGTGTTTGTATTTCTTCAGGTAAGGTTTTAGTTGAGGGCAAATTTAAGGTTAGCTTCTTCCTCTTATCTATATCAGTCTGGCTCTGTACGTTCATCACTTCAAATTCCTGCTCCCCAACACGACTACTCTCAATCTGTGAGAAGAAGAGGAGCAAAAGATAACTTATAACAGGGATTTAAATTCAAATGGGTCCGCAGGTCTGAGACCAGTGAAAAGAATTCAGATTACCCAAAATCACCCCCAAATTCGTACATAAAATTACCATTTTAGAAGCTATTTAAAAGACTTGCAAATTGTGTCTGAGAGGCAGAAGATGAATTTTTAAGTTAGATAGCATCA